>JAFVLL020026391.1:62500-80709 GCA_021397915.2 Tor tambroides
TGCGTATACACTGCTTATTGCACACAGGGACGTGCAGCAGCACACAAACATGCCAAATATTAAAAATGAAAGGGTTGCAGTGTAGAAGATTATTATTGTGTACTTTAACCTCACGCACAAGCAGATCTGTTTCCTCTCTGGAGAAGCATTCAGTCTTTGCTCTTGCAAATTCCTGCATGTAAATAATGAATCCGCCGTGGTGCGAGCACAACTGGCTTTTAAAGGGAATAGGAGATGAGACTCTGATTGGTTTATTGCACGTTACGCCAAAAACACACCCATGACTCATTAAAAGAATAGGGGCAACCCTTTTGGACCATGCGCCGGGCGCACCGACCGTTTTTTCCGTCGTTAAACTAGCAAAAGTGGTTTCGGATACGTCCCAAGTGCACCTGCGCCATGCGCTTCAGACCATGTGCTTAGATCGTTTAAATAAAGCTCTCTTTGTGTATTATAAATGTTATCAAGTTCCAAAATATTTTGTAGTCAATACTAGTGAAATTTCACTTCATCACAGCAAATCGAATGCCTAATTTTTTTTATATAAACAAATTAAAGAACTATGTGGCTATTTTATGTAGTATTTAAGGACCAGTGTAATTTTTTCTCATGCATTGATCACTTTTGATCTGTGTTGCTTCCTATGTCTTATTTCAGAGTAGTAGAAAGAACACATCCAAAAACACAATCAAGTGTTTTTTGTTTTTTTTATTCATTTTTATTTGTGGCTTTGGACTCAAATAGATAGTAGCTCTTACATAAACTACACTTTCCTGTTTTATTCCCATCTATATTCTAAATTTTCTTACAGGGGGGTTGCTTCATATAACCATTAATTCCTAAAAATAGTGTTATTTTTTATTTTTTGAAAGTATTTGACAGTGTTTTCTGATGTTTGGGGTGATGAAGTGATATCCCCATGTGAAACCTTTGTCATCAAGCAATTTTTGGAAATTGGCTTTATACAAAGTTCAGAAGTGCATATTGGTGAAGAGGTAATTAGATAATGCCTCATTTGAAAATGTAAACATAACATTTAAGAAAATCTGTACAGCTGTCTTAATGTACTGTGATTAATCAACTGGGGAAAGTATGGTGATATCTTTTAGTTAATTTTCTCTCTTCATCTGGTGTCTTGCCTTAAATTACGTTTTAATTGCCTTAAATTTAGGTATCTAACAACATCATAAAGTCTTCAAGACACATTCAGCAATGGGAAAATCAATTAATATAAAATAAAACTACTTTATTGCTTAAATATTGCAAAAGGTACAAAAACGGCACACTTAAAAGCACATTTAGACATGCATTTTAAAATGGTTTATTTGAATATGTTGAAGTATTGATGTACCAGTACTTATTCTTTCTTCAGTACTCATCTGTGCTGTATTGCTTTTTGCCGATCTGCTTTTGTACTTGATTTCCTGTAGGAACATATTCAGGAGATCTTCTCGACTTACGGCAAGATCAAGATGATTGACATGCCCCCAGACCGTTTGCACCCGAATCTGTCAAAGGGTTACGCTTATGTGGAGTACGAGTCTCCAGAGGACGCCCAGAAAGCCCTCAAACACATGGACGGAGGTATGTGTGGCAGGATAAAAAAAAAAACATAACTGAATTGAATCAGTTGCAGTTGTCCATATTAACTAAAAGCCTAAAAAAACATGTTAGTTACTTGAAACAAAGGTTAATTAAATAAAAATAATTTAAAAATGCTAACACTTTACAATATGGTTCTTTTGTTACAATAGATTATTTAACATGAGATGTTAATGAAAAATACTTCTAAAACATGATTAATTTCAGAAATCATTCTAATATTCTGATTTGCTGCTCAAAAACATTATTATTATTATTATTGTATAGTGTTATTGATGTTGAAAACAGCTGAGTAGATTTTTATTATTTTTTTCTTCAGGTTTCTTTAATGAATAGAAAGTTCAAAAGAACAGCATTTATCTGAAATAGAAATCTTTTGTAACATTATAAATGTCTTTATCTTATTAATGTCACTTTTGATCAATTTAAAGCATCCTTGCTAAATAAAAGTATTAATTTCTATAATTTCTTCCAACCACCCAACCAAAAAAAAAAAAAAACAATTATACTGACTCCAAGCTTTTGAATGGTATAGTGTATAATGTTGCAAAAATCTTTTTATTTCAGATAAATGCTGATCTTTGGATCTTGCTATTCATCAAAGAATCCTGATAAAATTTAATCAACTGTTTTAAATATTAATGATGATGATAATAATAATAAATGTTTCTTGAACAGCAAATCAGCATATTAGAATGATTTCTGAAAGATCATTTGACACAGAAGACTTGAGTCTTCTAGCTAGTTAGCAAGGCCACATTTGTTTAACTTGGTGTACTAAAATAGCAAACTAAAATGGAAATAAAAATGAAAAACTAGATAGCATTAAAAACGAATACAAATGTCAAAAACACAACAAAATTACTTAAAGACATTAACATAAAATCAAAGAATATAAAAACTAATTATACAACCTGAATATTAAAAACAAAAAACACTAATAAAACAGATCAGGTGACTGCAGGTCAGTTCACTATCAGGGATTTTTTTACACTCTATTACTGTCCTCAGGTCAGATCGACGGTCAGGAAATTACAGCCACAGCTGTCCTGGCTCAGAGGATACGACCTGCCCCGAGAAGACCGTCACCTCCGCGCCGAATGCCTCCTCCGCCTCCCATGTGGCGCCGCACGCCGCCTCGCATGAGGAGAAGGTTGGCTTTTTAAATATATTTTAGTCATACTGGCATGCTGTGTTTTCTTTGCAGGTCAATGGGAACCAATACTCCTAAATGTCATTTTATTCTGCACTTCACATCTGTTTGCGAATGTCCGATCTGTCCTTTCACCTCGCATTTCTGTTTATTCGTCCTTGTGCTTCACAGGGAAGACAGACTTCCTGCCTTTTATGTGTCTTATCAAGTAATTAGCGCGTGCGCGTCTGTGATTTATCTTTGCTAGAGCTGACAGTTCGTCCTTTCCGCAGGTCTCGTTCTCCGCGGAGACGCTCGCCGGTGAGAAGACGTTCTCGTTCCAGGTCTCCGGGTCGCAGGCGACATCGTTCCCGCTCCAGTTCCAACTCGTCCCGTTAGCAAGACGCTCCATTCTCACGAGTGGCTTGTCTTTTTGGCCCATCATATTTTAGTTGGAAATGACAGATAAATAGTCCAGATGTTTTCCCTTTTCTCTAGTACCTCAGGTTTGTACGTAAAAGCCCTGTCTTGTAACATCGATGTTAGGGTGGATGTGTTTGGTTTTTATTGCTTCTGTGTTTATACACTCACTGGGTTTGTGCTAGATGCTCCGTTTTACTGTTTTTTTTTTTTTCTTCTTTTTTTCTTTTTGTAATGTGCTTTTGTTTTGAGAAATGCAGCTTTTTACTGGTTTATGGGATTAAAAAGCATAACTTTTTTTATCCAAAAGTTAACATTTGTTCACTGAATTGCTATTGTTAGTTACATTAGCGGTTCCACAAAATTAAGATCGCCTTCTAATCCTGTAAAATCAAATTATCTGTAAGATTGAAAACAGAAAATCAATAAACCAGTTTAACAACAAAAATCCTGACTACTGTCATTTTCTCTTACGTTGTTGCAAACCTTTATGACTTTACTCCTTAAAAACACAAATGGAGATGTTTTCCTAAATGTTCAGTTCTTTTAACCTTGCAAAGCCTGAAATATGAAATCATAGTCAGAATATATATACATTCAAAATCATGATAGCTTGTAATGTAAATCAATGATATCTTTATAACAGTATAGCAGATACTTACATAAAATGATGTAAGTGTCAGTTGCCACTCTATATTTCCCAATGTGTCTTTACAAGATATTTAATGCCAGTTTTATGATCAAAGCTCTGTAGTTTTAAACACAATGCAAGTACAAAGAAACTGAACAAAGAAATGTTCCTCAAAAGCCTGATGATCATATTTGATACATTTTACCATGATTTTTATAAAAAATGATGCATGGATAATCAATTAAATTTAAGCTGCTTCAGTCCAGTAAACGTTCATCTTGAAATATTAATAACAATATAAATGTTACGTTAATTTCCATTCATGTCTAATTTCTAACTAGAAATCTCTTATTGATGATAATTCTAATAGCATGTGAAGGCAGCATTTACAGCTTGGGTGACTGATTTAAAAACATCAGTGTCTAAAGTTGGCAAAACTTGATGCATCCGCCATTAATATGAATGGGAATGCTCAAGTCTACTAAAAATCTACTTGGGAAAAATGTCAGTTTCACGCTGTGAAGAGCCCTCCAAAATAATTGGTCAGTGGTGAAATCATTAAATATCGTGACATTCATGCAATAAGTGCTGAAGTTAAACAGCCAAACCTGCTCAGCTGGGCTTCTGTGCCACTTCATTTTATTCAGTCATTAACATGGACATTAAAAAAGAAATTTATCAACAGCTGATCCCCAGGGCTGACAAGCCCAGACGGTCGCATTTGGAAATGAGCTTCTGTATCTGTGGCCTGCTGGAGATTGACTCATATGTGTCAAGGGTAATGAGGCATGTTGGGTCACAAGCTTGTGGCTGTCAGGCACAATAAACAGTAAGCAGTAGTGAGAATTGTGCCTGGACAAAAAAGTGCCTTTTGAGCTGCAGATAAGGTTTAATGTGAAGTGATGGATTGTGATCCACATCACATTGATTTTGTCACTGAATTTGCTTGTGGACCAGTTTTAAATGTGTTGATTACTTCGAGCAACTTAAACGTTGTACCCAAGAGCACTAACATTATTGATCAGGAAGGTGATCTAACTCTTACCAGTGTTCTTTTCTTTACTGAGTTTATTTTACCATGTGTGTATATATATATATAAACTTTTTTGTTTTATCTTTGCATGTATGGATTACTTGCGTTGTTACCGACATCTGGTGAAAATTTCATGTCAACAGCACCTTTAAAAATATATTTACTGAGAGAAATAGTGACGCATTCAATACTTATTTTACCCGCTGTAGATATATAAAAGAAAGAAAAATAAAGACATTTTTGCACTGAAACATCCTTTTGTGCCCTATTGATATTTCAACAACAAACAAACAAAAAACACACCTCTTTATAGTAATCGAAAAATAAAATAAATAATAATAAACATCTTTTTTTTTTAATTTGTGGAGAAAAATTTGCACAAAATATTAATGGTCTTAAGATTATTTGTATACACTTCTTCAACATAGATTCACCACATTGGTACTTTTATTCATTAGGCTTGTATAAGTCGCCTTATGTTTACAATAACAGAATTAAGTCAAATTAACTTCAGACATTGAATGTAGGTAAAAGGTGATACATTTTT
The DNA here is from genome assembly GCA_021397915.2 of Tor tambroides. NCBI lineage: Eukaryota > Metazoa > Chordata > Actinopteri > Cypriniformes > Cyprinidae > Tor > Tor tambroides. Next base: position 67,866 of record JAFVLL020026391.1, read on the forward strand.
AATGATTAATGCGTTCAAGAAAATATACATCAAAATAACTTGCATGCTATTTTCCATAACATACAGTACATTCACTGGAAATACACAAATACATTCACGTGGCCTACATATAGAAAGATTCACTACTGATCAGCCAAACATCTTAAAGAAACTGTAAAAAGATGGCTATATACCGGAAACAAATATGCAAATATGCTCCATATTTGATCACATACATTCATTCTTGTACACATATCAAAGGCTAACAGCCTCAGTGACAATCAAATAAAATATGTACAATATTGTTCAAATACGTGCTCAAAAATAAACATTTTAGTATCTCTTGGGCCGCATAAGCAGACATGACCCTATCAAAAAGATTAAAGGATCAGGAAACACATTTCTTACCCCCTTATTTGTAATTTTTTGCATGAAGGCTGATCGTGGCTTTAAATGATCTGTCGTATCGATACATTGGCAGTAATGTCCAAATATATACGCTTTATAATTGACAGAGAAAAGGAATCCTGGACATGAAAACATTTATTATTGTTTTTTGATTGGCCCTTCATGTAGTGGCCTCAAAAAGTACATGAACACAGAAATCACACTTAAAAATGTACAAACCTTTTTGCATTATACAAAATATCAAACCATCTAATGCAATGACATTCAGATATGAGTCACGATACTTTTTAGTGGCCACTCTGGATTCTACGTAATTTTTTGCAACTGGATTCATAAATGTTCCCTTTCATAGTAGTGTGAATAATCTGTATAGACAATCTGAGTGAAAAAGGACAGAGTCAAATATGGTAGAAACAAATATATAAGAAAGAATAAATATCAGTTTGGAGGATATACAGTACAGACACTTTAGCAGCACCTTTCTAGTTTCTAGTTTTGCTTAATTTGTATTCTGTACATATCTAACATACAATATTACACGCTTTTTGTCTATATTTCACTGACATGACAGAGATCTCACAGGTTATACAAGTTAACCTTAAAGTCACCAGTAACAGGGCTCCTATTTCCTGAATGTTCTACTGACTGAGTAAAAAAACTCAGATTTTGTAAGACTTTACATTACAGGGTCCATATTAATATAATTGATTACAATAGCCAGAATAATCAGTATGCATAATTACAGGCTGCTCCACAAGATAATTGCATATTAACAGCATTTTGATTACTTTTACACACACTTTATATAATTACATTTTAGAAACCCCATGAAATCAATTGCAAATGTGTTGACATGTTTCGTATTAGGGCGGACTGTCTGTTCAATTTTTTGTTTTGCGTTTAAGTTACATCACAGGCTGGCAAAACCACAATTTGCTACTTTGCTATTGCTAGCACGGTGGAAATATTGATTCATCTCAGTGAGTGAATGATCTGAACGAACAGGATTGTCCTAGTTCACTCAGATCTGTTTGTTCAGTTCATTCGATAAACAACTCTTGTTCGGTGCCACTTCGAGTTTCACTCGGCTTCAAAACACCGACTTGTTCAGTAAATTCATTCAGTAGGTTCAGTTAATGAAATTAAGCACTATCAGGGTATGTACTGTACAGTGCTGGGTACACTCTAAAAAAAAATGGTGCTATATAGCACTAAAAGTGGTTCTTGGCTCGTAATCATAGGGGAACCACTTTTGGTGCTATATAGCACCATATCTTTAAAGGTGCTATACAGCACCTTGTCAAATGGTGCTATGTAGAACCATAAGAGGTACCATACTGCACTGTATTTCTTCAACAAAAATGGTGCTAAGCAGCACCAACAGTGGTTCTTTGGCTCGTAAAGAACCTTTAAAGGAGCTTAACAGGTTCTACGTACGGCAATGGTGCTATATAGCACCTTAATCACCCCGAAGAACTGCTGAAGAACCATACAGGAGCTTAACAGGTTCTGTATATGGTAGCGGTGCCAAAGAACCGGTGAAGAACCACTGAAGCACCAAGATTTGGTGCTATACAGCACCAAAAGTGGTTCCTCTATGATTACGAACCAAAGAACCACTTTTAGTGCTATATAGCACCATTTTTTTTTTAGAGTGTAGTAACTGATTACATGTAATCTGGATTACGTAATCAGATTCCAAAAATTAAGTACTTATATATACAGAGAGTATTCACAATATAGAATGGCCATGTAAATGTCATGCAAATTTGCAATTCATGCATCTGAATTTGGGGACAAAAGCACATCTTAGTCATTGCTGTTTTCATGTTTATTAATGTTTCCTTTTTTGTCAGTTAAACGGTTTCAACCTAAAATATTTACTTGAAGTCCCCCTGAGATTTAAAGCTGGTATTTCAATAATTTACCAACACACTTGCATGTTCTCTGATGCTGATTAATGATCATATATTTTATTTCTCAGTTTTTTATAACAATATTCCCAATTAAATAAACAAGTTAGGTCAAAAGTAATCTAAAAGTAATCCAAAAGTAGTCAGAATACATTGCCTAAAATGAGTAATCTAAATTATATTACTGACTACAATTTTCATCATGTCATTCATAATCAGTAACACACTACAGTTTGAAAGTATTCAACCCAGCACTATGTAGATGTGTTATATACTCTTTAAACACAGAAAAATAGTCACATGTTTCACTTAAGTGTTTAAGTCCATGTATAGAAGTGAGCCAGAACAAACAGAATTGTTTGCTTTAATTATTCATTCAAAAGAATGGATTCACCTTTTCGTATGGAAGAGCATTTTTGGACAACAAGTGTGACCTTGCAAACAATATAAGCTAATATTTTTTGTTTATTAACCTGGAATTGAAAGACTGAACATTTTAAATATATAAATTAACTTGATCAACTTTAAGGAGTACACAAGCATAAGTACCTCAAACTGCTCCTTGGGGCTTACAGACATGGACTAAAAGCCACAGTTTTTAAAATGGACTCTGTAATGGAAAGTGACCATTTCAGTTCTGAAAGAAACAATTTTTCTTTTACATTTCACCACCAACACAGCATTTAGCATTCATAGCTCGCCCTGCTGTAATGAGACAGGTGAATACAGCCTTGTCTACGACAGAGATCATACATTTTTAAGTTGTCTAGCTTATCTACAAACACGTTCCCCGCTGTATAGTTTAAATATATATGCACCACAGTTAAAGCACTCCAGATGGCAGCCTGTTACTCCACGCCGCAGTGAAGATAAATGAATGTTGTTTCCTCCAATAGCTCACTCTGGAGACAGCAATTGATTTTATTTGAAAAGCGTTCTCTATTTCGCTTTCTTTTTTCTTGAGGCTGCCCAGCAAAGGATAATTGAGTGTTTGTGTACAAGTGTGGCAGAAGTTGAAAAGTCTTAATTATTTAATGTTTGTCACTGTGACAGAAAATCCGTTCATGTACTGAGCAATGAGTGTCGACATTGCTTAGAATATTGATTTAACCAATAAAGAATAATTCTTCTCTAAAGGTATTTTTTTGCCTTAATTGTACACTTAACAGTCAGTTGCACCAGAAGCTTTTTGCTGAAGCAGAAGTCTTTGCGTTTTTGTTATTATTCTTCATCAGGCTACAATAATGAAGCAGCTTTCCAGCATTGAGCATGTCTAAAGGCTTGATTCTTTAATAAGAGCTTGTGCTGTTTGCGATCGGCCCTTGGAGACCAACAGCATATTAAACGAAAATGCCAGCATGGTTTTTTTTAATGTCACAAAAGGAGAGAGTCTCTCTGCTGAGAAGGTGAGAGAGGAAAGGTGGTTCACATACAATAACATCTTGTTGGCTCCGGCTTTGAATCCTTCTTTCTTCGTGTAAAATGTTGCTTTGGTAAGCACTCAACTAAAACCATGCTAGAGACTAGGGCTGGGCGATACATCGAATATTGGAGATACTATCGCAATGTCTTTACTGACGATAAAAATTTAGGAAATATCGTGTATACTGAGATAACATTAAAAGTTAAGTATATATGGCAAATATAGCCGCTGCTATGCGGGCTTTCAAATGCTCCCTTGCCCATATGTGTGAGCGCTTTGTGAAGAGCATTAAAGGTTTCTATTTTCAGCGTTTAACAGCATTGAGCGTTGTAGCCAATCACAGACTGATAAGCACTGACCAATCAGAGGCATGAAAGTCACAATCCACTCAATAGTGCTGAAAACATATGAGTTCTTGTTCAACTTTCTTTATTCCACAAACTCACAAATCATTTATGGAAGCCCGTTTCCACCATTGAATAACTGAACTGCCACTGCCATCTCGCAATTATGACTTCTTTTCTTATAAAGTCCAAATTATGAGGAAAAAAAGACATTATGACTCTATATGACTCTCTGACTTTATAACTCACAATTCTCACAACTGAGAGAAAAAAGTAAGAACTGTGAGATAAAAAGTTATAATTACTTTTTTACTTTTTAATTCTGTGGCAGAAACAACTTGCAATGTAAATAAGTGATTAATATAAATAAGTTTTTTTTAAACTAGTGTTGATTTTGCAGTAAACAATTTTTCATGAGGGCCAAAAAAAGCCCACCTTTTTAATTTATCAAAAGCAAATGGAAAAGTATTGAGGAATTAACGAATATTGTCAAAATTTGAAAAAAATATTGAGATATACATTTTTCATATTGCCCAGCCCTACTATAGACAAGCTCTTTAAATCACATCAATTTGTAAATTGGTCTAATTGGACAGTCATTGCCTGGAATGCGAGCAAGCCTTTCATGAATTCTCTTGACTTTGAGATTGAGTCTTTTTTTGCATTAATATCTTGAAAGGCGTTGGCATGTTATAGCTTAATGACCACTCCTGCTTGTTTTTTGCCAGAGAAAGAACCACATTTTGGCCATAAGATGTCTCTGAACCTGACACTGGATCTCTCGGTGAGGCACTTTCCAACAAACCGATCACCGCCTTCTGCTCGTCACCAGTCGAGAAGGACTTTTCCCAAGCTCGCCTGACTTAGTAGCCAGCGTTATATAGGTACGGCATGACTCGAGATGGCATTCAGGAGGATATGCAGACTGGTTTGCCGTTCTTGTCATACTGGTACACCAGCATCTTGATGCAATGTGAGTTGGCTGGTGAGATCCAAGGGCTGCTGGTGATGGAAAAGTTGTGACTGGCATAAAATGGTGGCGGCTGCTTCCTGCATCGGAAAAGGGCCTTTAGCACCGTGCCGGCCATCCTGCGGAAACGCTTGCTGATGAAGCAGTACAGGAAGAAGTTGACGCCGGTGTTGAGCAGCGCGAGCATATTCGCCACGTCTGTGACCAAATGCAGCAGCCTGGCTGATCCAGGCATTGCCGGTTGGGTCGTGTAAAGGTGGTAAAGGATCATGAGGGTGCGTGGCGCCCAAAGCACGGCGAACACTGAGGTGATGGCTAGCAGGATGGCTGTGGTTTTTCCGGTGGAGTAGCCGCGCAGACGGAAGCAGCTACGGCGGCAACGGAGCTTGCGTACAATGATGGCGTTGAGTGAGAAGAAAACGGAGCAGGGGAGCAGGTAAACCGTTGCACAGTGGACCCAAACCAACACATGCTGGCCTGCGCTGCTACTGCGACCGCCAGTGCTCGCTCCCGGCAGCCCATGCCACAACTCTGGCCACCAGTAATATGGGATGCTGGTGATCAGGCAGCCAGCGTACACCGCCAAGATTACTTTGCGAGTTCGGGCCGGGTAGGAGACGGTATGGTAGCGCAGAGGATGGCACACTGCGATGTAGCGGTCCACGGTCAGGGGAACCGTGATCCAGATGGAGGTGTGGATGGAGGAGAACTCCAGGACTTGCACAGCTTTGTTAAGTGAGTGGGGCAGAGGCGCTCCAAGAATAAAGTCCTCCAACAGGAAGTCCACGAACACGATCAACAGCAGGACCAGGATGTCGGCAACGGCCAGGGCCAGTAGGTAGTTATAGGACGATTTCTGTCGCCGCAGCACCAGCTGAGAAAGGATGATCACGGTGAGGATGTTCGCTGTGGAAAGTGAGGAGAAATGGAGAGAAAGCAGAACATGGTGAGAAGAAAGAGGAATGGGTGGGTGAGAAAGTGTTGAAGTCAGTCTTGCTGGATAATGGCACATGCAGGTGAGAAAATGCATCTTTATTAAACTTACTGGTGGAAAGAATGAGTCATACAATATTGCATTGCACTTTCAGTACCACAAAATTTAGCGAAGCCAAAATCAAAAACTGCTCCATCTTTCTCACCCACTGCACACACTCACAATAGCTCCAAGCGTACAAATCACATGAAACCCATACACTCATCTTAACATGTGTGCGCACACACATGCACACGTTTACAACATTAACCCCGGTTTCAAAGACAAGGCTTCAGCCTAGTCCCAGACTAAATGTAAGTCTGAGCTGTTTCATCTAAAAGAAACTTGCACTGACAGATCTTAAAATACATCAGGGCCTTTGTTTTGTCTCAAGATGAACACCAGTAATGTTTTTTACTAAGGCACTTTTATAAAAATTACTTAAATGTCCTAATTGAACTATGGCCTAATCCTGGCTTAGTCTAAGCCCTGTCTGTGAAACCAGGCCTAACATTCTTTCGCATACGCAGTTACGCACACTCATGCATTCACATTTACAGTATGAATGCTCACATGCATGCATTCACACGCAAACACTTCAGTTAACATCCATATAGTCGCCATTTCTCATGCACACAATCACATGCTCGCAAGCATTTTTGCATGTATGTACATTCACATGCACAAACTTGAATTCACACACACAGTCGCATGCATAAGTTCACACATTCACATGCATGCAGTTCCAATGCAATATTGAATGAACATAAACATTCACATGCATGCATTCTCACACTCAAAATCACATGCATGCATATACAGCCACATTCAAAAGTTCACCCACATGCACTGCAATTCAGGCTACATTTACACAACAATGTAGTCAAAAACTGAAAAGTTTTTCCCTTGCATTTTTAAAAAGTTTCACGTATACACGTCAACGTTTTCAAAATGATTTGCGTTTACACATATCCGCGAAAACGGCCAAAAAATGCCAAAAAAACAGGTTAGTTGGTGCTGTCACCTTGTTAGTAAACAGTACCTGTAGGGAAGTGACAATTATAGGATGTATATGATGCGTTGGTGGAAATATTGGTGAAGTAAATCCCCACTTTGCTTAGCAAACTTGAGCAGCAACAACAGTTCCATATACTCCACCACTGTTGTGTATGTTTGTTTGCGTTACATTATCATTCAGGTGCATGCATTCACACATACACACTCAAATTCACACATGCAAGTGTTCACATGTTGACACACATGCACACTGAAATTCACACATGCAAGTGTTCACATGTTGACACACATGCACACTGAAATTCACACACGTGCAGCCAGGTATACAGATCCAAATTCATAAGAGAACGTGACCTTCTGAGACTTTGTCATTCAATACATCCCTCTTCTTCCTGCCTGCCTTTTTTCCTCCACAGCTTTCACCTCTGTCTCATTGTGACCTTCAATAAAAACTGAACAAGCCGCAGCAACATGTGCACAGTTACATCCAATCGCTGGTGCTTATGCAGTGCTCTACGTCCATGTCACAGGGACCCAGGAAAAAGGCATCTACTCTTTCCTCTTCTAGACCCTTTCGCTACCTTGCTTTCATCCAAACCTGTATTGTTTGTGAGTCATGCACAGGCAGCGTGTGTCGTACACACAGAAAAAATGACCAGCGATTGTCATGACCTCTCACTGTGATTAAAAGAACATGCACATAAAAGACCTGCCTTTATTTAAGCCAAACAATTTAACACAGAGGTAGGGGACACATGGAGGATAAAGCCTCATTACAAAAGACCTTAGGAAACATTCTGTGATCTGTTAAACTAAAAAAGTAATTCACCAAAAGTGGCAGCAAATTTTCTACCGTGGCCTTACTGTAGCCAACTGGCTGCTGCATGGAACTTCAAAGTGTTTTGCACCCATGGTGTGTCTCTGCCTGTCTGACAGTCATTCGGGCTGCTAATAATGATGGAATTGGATTACATATGCCAGTCAGGAGTCTGGAGAATCGCACTTCACAGTTCTAGAACATCAGCTGATTACAAATTACAAAGACTCCAGCTTCAAACTCACACATGCACATTTACATAAACACTGGCAATCTCAGGCACACAAGCATCCTCTTAAAGATGTATAATGGAGAGACAGACAGAGACAGGTTTGATGATGAAGAAAAGATGCAAGTTTTATCTTTTAAGAACACACACAACACATACACACATTAAAAATGCAAATAAACCTGTCTATCTCTCAGTTGAACTTACAAACATTTTAGTGCTCATAGGTTAGTCTTTCATAGCTTAGGAGACTTAAAGGTGTTTTTAATTTCATTTAAGTATGTGGTTAGAAAAACAGCCCTTATTTTATGCACAATATCTACATTTTCTGTATGCATGAAATAACCACATGACCTACTACATCCAATGTGCTGACCTGACTATTTCCTAAATGACCATAGTGCTGTGAATCTGAATATCTGTGACCTTTTTCCCCCCAGGAGGCTGATATGTAAATACCGATCGACCCAATTAAATAAAAGAGTTTAACTTTTTCATATTTTTGTTTTATAATTTTGATTTGTATAGGCTATTCACTGAAAATTCTGCTCATGTTCACAAATGATACCACCTTGTTAATTAATGACCAGTTATTATCTCTCCAATCACCAACAAGACCTGTAAATACAGTAAATAAACTGAACAAATCTCGTAGTCATTATAAAAATATTTATAGGCCTACCTCTACTCACCTATCAATAAACTTCGTCCTCTACTCCTTATTACAGGAAATTCATGGGATGCTTCATTAATTTGTATTTCAACTAAATTAAAATCTCCTCACCTATTGTGTTTAAAGGCAAGATAAAGGCTGATTGGGTGGGTGTGAATTGGCCACGTTTTGGGCAGCAAATGAATATCCAGTCTGTTTGGTCATGAGATGAGCCTTCAATACTATCTGGCTTCGATAACATTCATTACAACCGCTAACATTATGTTTCCCATCCCAGAATGGCAGTGAATGGCGCTTGCTCGGAAAAACGTTTTCCGGGCCCTTCAGAAAGAAACGCATGGCTAAAGAGAGTGTAAGAAATCACGTGAAGTGTGTGGCCCTGGCAGTGTGCGAGGACTCTGCCGCAGGAAGACAAGATAATCATATTAGCAGGTTCAGAATGATTATTGTTTAGGTCTTTAATAGATTATTACTGTCAAATTATTTTACACCATTTTGAGTTAATGGTCCATAAATTCGAGGGTACAGAACCTTCAGCTCAATTCTAGTGACCTGGATTGAGCTATAAAATGAATGTGGATCAGATCATTTGGTTTTGGGAGAATTTGATGAGAAATGTTTGAGTTTATATTGAGGTCTTTGACTTTTGATGGCAGACTTTGGTATCTTAGCAAATCCGAGCACAATTGAGAGCTGTCCTGAAATGAGAGATTAGGTCTTTTTAGCAAGAGAAAATCCTGAGATCCAGGAGACAAATGTCTCCTTTTGATGCCATTGCTTTCGAAAAGAAACAATTGAGATTTCATTTTAGATTTGTCTTTCCTACAGGCTGCACAAAACAAGCTTTCCAGTGTCAAACTGTTCAGGATCACTAACAGGATAATGAAGGTTATTTTAGTGTCTGAGTTCAGTCACAACAGCCTGAACTCTATTACAGCTAAACGGAATTCTTTGATTTCTTCTTCACATTACTATTGATTGTTTCTTGCTATATACTAATGACATTTACTAACTCCATTACTCATGATTTGTCTCTCTTTTGCAGCAAATTCTGTAGTTTTTGAAATTCATTTTCCAGTGCAGAGTAGCTACTTACAAATTGTGGTCCATTACTGATTCCAAATTACATTACACAAATTGTAGTAGATGCATTACATTACACATTTTAGGTAATATAATCCAGCTACTTTAAGATTACTTGTGACCTAACTCGTTTATCACAGTGCTTTAAATAGGATAATATTTTTCCATATTGAATAGAGTGAAAATTCAAATATATTCCAGTCGTTGTTATTGACATCATGAAGTGCATTAAACATTTTAATGTGTTTGAAAAACAAAAGCCTTCCAAAGACAAATACTTGTGTGAATAATATAATCATGTAATCCATAAAAAAAAAAAAAGTCTGATTACGAGTATTTTAAAATGTAATATAATCTAATTACAAATACTTAATTTTTTGGAATCTGATTACGTAATACAAAATTACATGTGATCAGTTATACCCAGCTCTGTCAGTTTCTAGTCTTAAACTTTTCATGTTGTAGTATTCGTTTAATTGCTAACGTTTGTTTCAGCGAGTCTCAAGTTTCTGGGACTCTATCTGACGTCTATTTGGACGTCTATTTGAGAATGAGTTCAACATACTAGCAGTTTGTGTGTGCCTTTGGCTGCGTGGATCAGTTTTAGGTCTTGCAGACACATCTAAGTCTGCTCGTGTGTATCAGAGTGTCACTAAGAATGCAGTCCAACGTAAAATCCAGATTCACCAAATCCTGGTCCCAACTCCCTTTGTTTTACTTTCCTTACCCTCTTTATTCTTCTTTTTCATACTCTACTGTCCATTCCGCTTTTGTTTCTGGATTTCACTTTCACTGGATTAATCTCTCCAGATGCCCTGCTGAGAACGTACTTTATTTAGACAAACAAAAGGAATCCATTGTGGCTTGGAGGTGGTACATTTCCTGACATTTCCATTTAGCTGTGGTCAACACCGTAAGCATATTGATTTCTCACTTGACTCCTGTCTTTGTACAGGTCTCTGAGGCCCAGAACAGGAGCAATTGGCTCAGTTTGCTTTGAATCCACATGTTTGTGTGTGTCAGACTGGAATCTAGAGTATTGGCTACAGTGTGTACTGCATTCTGTATGCTATTCTTCATGAAGTAGTACAGTGTTTGGCAGCCATTTAAAACAGTTGTATACTACATTGTTGCCACATGACCTTACTGTGTTGGTGTTTTTGTCAGTTCAAATAGATATGAGCCATTACAAATTCATTTTCAGATTTGCATACTGTGCACAATATGCATATTGTATACTGCTAAACTGGAAACATTACCAATGAGATCGCTTTGATATCTCATTTCTGCTTCTTGGAAATCAATTTGTTCTGCTTGTTTTTTAAAGAAATAATGCACATAGAGTTTAATAGCTGGTTATGGATGGTAAATTTCCTCAAGTCAAAATCAAATTTTCTCAAGTCAAAATCAAATAGAGCCTTTTGCTGAAACCAGCTTCTCTGATGTTTTTGTGTTTTAAAAAAAACCCAATAAACTCATATGTGTCTCTTCTAGAGTTTGAGAGGAGATCTTAGCAGTGTCTCAAAATCTGACAAGATACCGCAACGAAGCCTGGAAATAGTTCAGCAATTCACACCCTAAAAGTTTTGCCTGACTTGCTGATCATCCTGAAACAAACACAAAAATGCTCACAAACACTTTTTTCACAGAGGCGGTGATCTCTCAGAGTGCCCTGGATCATTACCTAAATTGAAAATCATTGGCTCTACCTCTTAACTGGTGAATAACACCACCAGGGTAATGTAGAGGCGGTGAGAGAATCGTTACTGCGGATCTGTGACCTTCCAAAACATGTGATGTTATAGTCAGTTTCTGGATGAAAACCCTTCATCTTCAATAGAACCATAACACATAAATCAAACAGTCCTTCAAAGTACAGCCTTCAGTGCGAGAAGCCAATGAAATAAGACCAACCTCTTCCAATTAGTGACCTTAATGAGCTTAACCTCCAGTGATCAATGGAACAGGCATGAGCTCATCTGAACATACTCGTTTCTGTGGTTTCTACTCTTATTTTCTGATTTAACGAAGTTGGGAATATGCAATGATTTAACGGTCTTCAAATTTCATCAAACTGTAAATTGTAGGTTTTTAGAAGCTGACACGGAGTTCACAGCTGTGCAGTGGAATATGAAATGTCACAGTAATATATTAAAATGCATAATAACATACATATATATATATATATATATATATACATACAGTGCCTTGCAGAAGTATTCAAACCCCTTCGTTTTTTTCACGTTTTGTTATGGTGCAGCTTTATATTAAACTTCATTAAATTACTTTTTTTTCCACATCAGTCTACTCTCCATACACCATAATGGCAAAGCAAAAACTGAACTGTCACAACTTTGTAAATTTATAAAAAATAAAAAATCTGAAATAAGTATGTTGTATAAGTATTCAAACCCTTAACTCAGTACTTAGCTGAAGCACCTTTATAGCCTCAAGTCTTTTTTGTTTAATGCGACAAGCTTTGCTCATCAGCATTTGGCAATTATCTTAGTTGCGTTGCTCTCTATGGAGGGTAAGAGAGCTCTCACATTCCATCAAAAAATATCTTAATTTGTGTTCTGAAGATGAACGAATGGGTTATGGGTTTGGAAAGACATGAGGGTGAGTAATTAATGACAGAATTTTTATTTTTGGGTGAACTATGCCTTTAAAGGCCTATTTACGGTATTTTGCTGTTCCAACTGTACACAATTAATTGCATTTTATTTGTGTTTAACATTTTATTGTTTTGTTTCACAACATAGATAACTGCTATACTTCTACTGTTAAACTACATTTTTCAACATTTGTTTTTTTTTCAAATGATCATTTGCATGCAATTTTACGTTTTTAAAAATAATAATTTTCATGCAGTTTTACAATTAATTGATGTGTCTACATAGAATATTTGCATTTTAAAAACATCTGGGCCCGTATTCACAAAACATTTGATCTTACCACTAAGAGTTCTCCTAAATAGCAGTAAAAGTTTTTAGCTAAGAGTTTTCTCTTAAAACC
>JAFVLL020026392.1:0-28960 GCA_021397915.2 Tor tambroides
TCTTGCCCTTACCATACCTGTTTGCTGTTGTTTGACCCTGCCTGTTTATTGACCATGCCTGTAAATAAAAGCTTGCACTTGGATCCGCACGTCTCGCGTCTCATCTGCCCCGTAACAAAACCCGCCAGACCACCTGTGGGTGATGGATTTATCGATCGGAAACTTCTGAACCAAGTGTGTTTGAAGCATCATATTAGCATAGGTACAGTGTTTGATCCGTTAAACAGACATGTCCTTTGTGGAAAGAAACACATAAACGTTGTGCTAGATCCTGGTCGCCACACAAACTGCATAATTTGCAGCTGCGCACATTTCTGAGGTCCTCGATGTGCGTGAACTGACAGAGATGTTTGATTATGAAATCATCAGCGAAGCCCTGCTGTTTCAGATTGAGGTAATGCTTTTTAATAAACTTCCTTTAGTTAACGTTAGTTAATGCATTAACTAACATTACCAATACATTTTTTACTGTGTTTATTCATCTTTGTTAACCAGTTCAGGCAAATGTTAACTTTTTTTTAAATGTTAACTTTTAATTTTAATAATGTCCTATTAGTAAATTTTGAAATGAACATTAACATAACAAATTACTAATGTTAATGCATGCTTTAGAAGTACTGTGTAATGAACCTTGGTGCTGTATTTTTTGTTGGCAATTTGACATGCAGTTTTCATATGCTACACACCTGGCCCACCCAGTTTTATGTAGGCCCACCCACTTAAACATTTCTGGCTACGCTAGTGGTAGAAATATACTTTTAATTGGTGTATTTATAGTGTATAACTTACCTTTTTATTTAGCACAAAAAATAAGAGTGTACTACAAATATATTTGCTGGTATTTAAGTATTATTTTTAGTGCATTCAAGCATATTTTTTCACCTGGGAATTGTCATTTAGGAAATGTAATGAATCTCTCTGTCTGTATTCCAGTCCCGATGAGCAGTGATGTTCACACTGGAGTCAGTGTTGATCTGAATGCTCAGATGGGAGCGACTGTAAATGCTCCTGTACTCACTGGAAACACCATCACTGGCCCAGTGACCTTCAAGTACATCACTGCAGGACACGGTACTGTCACTATAACTGTGCCGACTGAGACGCACTGCTTATTAGCAGAAAAGTAAAATAATGCTGAGTGTTTGTGAACCCTATTCCTATTAAAGTTTATGTAAGAATTAGATTTCTCTTACTTGTCAGTGTCTTGAAATGGGTGTCTAAGATAAACTCCCACACAAAGAAGATGAAGGCAAATAGTCCTTTAATATAACCTTGAACAAAGAAAAACGATAACACGACAGGTAGGGGAAAAAAAGGACAAGAAACATACATCACTTGAAAAATAAGTCCTTATGAAAATACAAAGGAGGCTGTGTAACATTTCTTCACTCACATGTTCTCTACGGTGACTGAACATAAGGGAAGTGAATGGTAACTCATGATACACTCAGGAGGAGAATAACAGGGAGGACTGTGAGACAACTCTAAATATCTCAGTTCATTTATGGTCATATTGTTCAGAGTCAGATATGCTTTACAGTATTTTCTTTCATGTATCTGTATAATTTGTCACATTTTTTTTTTTTAGTTCTTTTTTACTTTTCTACTCACTATTATTTTTCTCTCTTCTCACAGAGCCACAAACACGCTCAGAGACAGCAGAGAAAGACACTGAAAAACAAGGTCTTATCAGTTGTATTCAAAACTTTTTTTTACTATTTTCTCTGTATAAATCACAGTTAGAGTAAGAATATCAGTGGCAATAACTTAAACAATGAAATGCGATGGTGTTGTTCATAATGTTGGGCAGATCAGGTTTGGGAGCAGTATTAATATTAGAACAGAGGTGAAATGTGAGGAGTGATGTACTGTATCACCAGATCTAACCAGATTGACCTCCTCAACAGCCAAAAACTTTAGCCAGCCACTGTATGTGACCAGCAATGACCATGCCAGTATACCTTAGATACACAGAAACAGTGCATTCACTGCTAGCTGTTCCTGAAGCCCTGTCCTGTGTACTGAGTTTACAAATTAGGCATTCAAAAAAGTAAATATACCTGGATAACTTGATTTGAAATCTTAAATCCACCAGAGTAATATATTTATGGAAAATTTTGTGAATTAAATCGAAAACCTCAGGAATGTATTACCAATTCCCTTTAAGTCAAGTCATTTCACTCGGCAGCCATCTTTGAAATGCCTCTAGTTCAGCCATTTCAGTCATGAAAGTACAGCTCCCATCTCTTTGAATGGGGAACATTGAATTCTGAAATCTGTTCACTAAGCATAAGATGAAATTTGACATTAACAATGAAATCTGACAACAAGTGTCTCATAAGATTTGTTCCTTATACTCAAATAGTGTTAAAAAGTCTTATTTCTCAGACTAAACAGTCATTGCACATACACGGTCCTAAGAGCACATCCCAGGATGCTGACTGTTTCTATAGCAACCGAAGCTTATAAGTGCAGCTGCAGTGATGCGATGAGTTTAACAATTAGCAGCTGGCTCTTTTATTTAGAAGCAGGACTATTCTACCATTTTGGGCCTTACACTTTCTCCCATTCAAGTATTATATGTGCATAATCCTTGTAGATTTAAAGTCTTTGGTGTTATTTTCAAAAGTAATTTAATTACAATAAGTTGAATGAATTATGACAAGGTTAGGCTGATGCAAAAGCTTTGTCATGCTTCTTTTAAAAAATGAAATCTGTTTTTTGCTTTTTCCCTGTTTTATTAACATAATCATCTTTTGTAACAACAGATTTGATTCTGAAAAAATTCTTGGAAACTCACAAATCCAACATGAAGAAGAAAGCAGAACGTATTTTTGAGGGCAAGAAAGAAAATAAAGCACATCTCGAGGTTGTTTACACTGAGCTCTTCATCACAGAGGGAGATATGAAAGATGTCAATCAGGAACATGAGATTCTGAAGATTGACGATGCTTTCAAGACCAAAAAAACACAGGACAAACCAATCAAATGCAATGATATGTTCAGTATATTGAGGGAAAACAGTGAGAAGAATATTGTGCTGACTAAGGGAATTGCTGGTATTGGAAAAACTGTCTCTGTGCACAAGTTCATCCTGGACTGGGCAGAAGGAAAAGCCAATCAGGATATAGCCTGTGTGTTCCTGCTTCCATTCAGAGATATTAACTGCATTAAAGACAGAGAGATCAATCTCCATGAGTTTCTGTGGAAATTTTATCCTGAACTGGAGGGCCTGGAGAAAACAAAGTTATATAAGGAATGCAATCTAGCATTTATTTTTGATGGACTTGACGAGAGTCACTTGTCTTTGAATTTTAAAAGTAAAACACTGAACAATGTTGAGGAAAGATCATCTGTAGATGTGCTGTTCACGAATCTGGTCAAAGGGAATCTGCTTCCATCAGCTCTCATATGGGTGACCTCACGACCAGCAGCAGCCAATCAGATCCCTCCTGAACATGTAGGTTTGTTCACTGAGGTGCGAGGATTCACTGACCAACAGAAGGAGGAGTACTTCAGAAAGAGAATCACAGATGAGACTCTGGCCTCCAGAATCATCTCACACATTAAGACGTCTCGTAGTCTCTACATCATGTGCCACATTCCTGTGTTCTGCTGGATCACAGCCACAGTACTTCAGGATATTCTCATCAAGAACAGTGAAGAGAACATCAGCACAACACTCACTGAAATGTACATCCACTTCCTGCTGATACAGATGAACATGAAGAGCCAGAAATATGACAAAAAGACAGAAAGACAACGTACAAAGCTCTTACGTTCAAATAGAGAGATGATTTTGAAGCTAGTCAAGCTAGCATTTGAACAGCTGAAGCAGGAAAACATTGTGTTCTATGAGGAAGATCTGGAAGCATGTGGTATTGATGTGAGTGAAAACTTCACAGGATTGAAGAGTGAAGAGTTCACAGGAATGATCACTGAGATCTTTGAGATGGAAGATGGACTTCATGAAACTAAGGTCTTCTGCTTCGTGCATCTGAGTGTTCAAGAGTTTCTCGCTGCAGTGCATGTGTTCCTCTGTTACCTGAACAAGAACATACAGGAGCTTCAGTTTTTCTTTGATAAGACAAAAGAAAATATCACATTGCAAGAGCTACTAAAGAAGGCTGTTGTTAAAGCCATGGAGAGTGAGAGAGGACATCTGGACCTGTTCCTGCGGTTTCTGATGGGCATTACACTGGAATCCAGCCAAAACCTGCTCACAGGTCTGATCACATGCACTGAAGACACCACAGAGAGCATCAGACAAACAACTCAATACATTAAACAAGTGCAAAACACCTATATCTCAGATGAAGCTTCAGTCAACCTATTCTACTGCTTACTTGAGCTCAAGGATCATTCATTATATAAGGAAATCCAGAGATACCTCAGTTCAGATGAACATCCAGGAAGAAAACTCTCATCTTCAATGTGCACCCTGCTGACTACAGTACTGCTGATGTCAGAGAAGGTGCTGGATGAGTTCAACCCAAAGAGGTTCACGTCATCACAAGCAGGCTTTACAAGACTCATTCCAGCTGTGAGATGCTGCAGAAAAGCCCTGTGAGTAATTTCACTGACTGCTGTTTGACCAAATGTTTTATTCTAACATCACTGAACAATTAAATATTGAAATATTATGTAAAATATCTTGGTTTTCTGATTATGAAGAGTAAAATAAGTTATTGCAGAAACACTGAACATCAGAAAATAACTAGCATAACCTTCGGTTTTGGCAGATTTGACGGCTGTGGTTTTGATGAAACATGCTGTGAAACTGTATCATCAGCTCTCCAATCATTAAACTGTCATCTGAGAGAGCTGGACCTGAGTAGAAATCACCTGCAGGATTCAGGAGTGAAGCTGCTGAATGATGGACTGAAGAGTTCACACTGTCGACTGAATATACTGAGGTTTGACACTGACCGAATCACTATGTTACAATATGTGGATGAATTGGCATTTCATAACTATAGCTTGCAGATTTTCCTGTTTATATAGTTGAATGAATGTATCAGTGATTCTTCTCCAAGGACACAAGGCAGGCAATATCTACTCAAAAAACCTGATGAGAAAACAATCAGGGTTTCCAAGCATCCTGGAAAACCTGGAATTTTGTAATGGAATTTTCCAATTATGAGAAATGAAATAATACCTAAATTTCCTCAAGTGATTCTTTTGAACAGTTTGTTTCAATCTACAATTCCATGTCAATTTAAAACATGTTCCCTTTCTTTATGCATTTATTATAGTAGCTCTATTTTCACTTCATCAATCAAATCCTCTGCACACCGTATTACTTTTTATATTATATTACTTGCCTCATTTCAGTAAGACAGATTCAGTGTGTTGATAACATGAACCGCTGTGACCAGATCACTGAGTCAGTAAGTTGAACTGGATCAAATTATTCATGAGTCAGTTTGATTTGCTGAAAAACTTGACACTCAGGAGTTGATCCTGAGGAATTTTTTGAACCTTGGAGATTTTTTGACATGCCCTAACATTTGTGCTCATTTCTGTTACTAATACCATTTTAATATATTTTTAATGTCTACCATTTTAATCCTTATGTTGTATTTAGGACAAACATGCAGTCCAGATTATAAACCTGATAAACACATTAATATAGGTCTTTGTTTTGTTCTCTTCACAGGCTATCTGGCTGTAGTCTCACTGTTCAGTCCTGTGAGAGTTTATCATCAGCTCTACAGTCCTCAAACTGTGTTCTGAGAGAGCTGGACCTGAGTAACAATCGCCTGCAGGATTCAGGAGTGAAGCTGCTTTCTGATGGACTGAAGAGTCCAAACTGTCAGCTGAACATACTGAGGTTTGACATTCACTAAATCACTAAGTTAAAAAATGTGGATGAATTGACGTTTCATAATAGCTAGCAGATTATCCCATTTATATTGTAGAATGAATGTATCAGTGATTCTGCTTTAGGACACAAGGCAGGCAATGTCTACTCAAAAACCTGATGAGAAAACAATCAGGATTTCCAAGCGTCCTGTAAAATTTGGAATTTTGTAATGCAATTTTCCAATTATGAGAAATGAAATAATACCTAATGAAATACACTCTATTACCATTTCTGTTAATAATACCATTTTAATGTCTTTTTAATGTCTACCATTTTAATCCTTATGTTGTATTTAGGACAAACATGCAGTCCAGATTATAAACCTGATAAACACATTAATATGTCTGTTTGTTTTGTTCTCTTCACAGGCTATATGGCTGTAATCTCACTGATCAGTCTTGTGAGAGTTTGTCATCAGCTCTACAATCCTCAAACTCTGTCCTGAGAGAGCTGGACCTGAGTAACAATGACCTGCAGGATTCAGGAATGAATCGGCTTTCTGACTGCTTTCTGAATGTGTTTATCAGGTATATAAGAGTCCAAACTGTCAGCTGGAGATACTGAGGTTTGATTTCAAACACTTTCATTGATTTAATTTTTTCCCCATTAACCCTTTAGGTGGCAGGGTTTTTTTGTTTTAAATGCTGGATTTTAACATCAAGATTTCAAAAGCTTGTGGCTTGAAAGGGCTTAAAGATAGAGATCTACTGTAAATTAGAAAAATGCAGGGATGTTTCCGTATTTTCCGACCTCTGAGGGACGACCCATGTGATCGCGTAGATCAGAGGGTTTTTTTTTTTGTTGGAGGAGGGGGGGGGGGTTAGTTGGTTACTGCATGATGATTGAAATCACGCAAATGACCTTGAGCTATTACCTAAATAAACTGCCAAGCCAAAAGATTGTTTTCTAAAACATCATGGACGGAATGATCCTGAGAGTGCTGCACGAGCTTGCGGTGCCATCTGCAGGACAGTTAAAAGCGTTCAAATGATTCAAAGCGCCATAATCAGCGCTGAAACGTGTTACTCAACCCTGTGATTTTTTTTTATTTTTTATTTTTTTTATGAATGGCAGTGAAATTTGAAATTGCTTGTGCTGTCATAAAACTCTCAACGGTTGTGATTCAGTGTCACAATCCTTCAGAAATCATTCTAATATGCTGATTTGCTGCTCAAGAAATATTTCTCATTATTATCAATGTTAAAAACAGTTTTGCTGCTTAATATTTTTGTGGAAACAATGATACGACTCAAACATTTGTATCAGATTTAAAAAAGAGAGAGAAATTAATAATTTTATTCATGCATGAAAGTGATAAAGTGAGTGAAGACATTTAAAATGATTTCTATATAATAAATGCATTAACAAATTTAATACATTTGATAAATGCTGTTCATTAAATGTTATATTTATAAAAAAATCCTGAAAAATAAAGTGTATCACCATTTTCACACAAAATATGAAGCAGCAAAATTGTTTTCAGACCTACTCCACACTGACTGTACCTGTATACTGCCTGCCGGCGGCCCTTTGAGCGGGCGCGGTCAGAACAAACGACGCAATCTGGCCGATCATCAGAGAGCAACAGCTCTCCTATGGACACTACGATCACGTCCACCCTTGCCACCCCCATCCGCGTTGGGCAAAGGCTCGAAATGATCACTTGATGGTGCTTCTTGAAAACTCACGCCTTGCACGGTGGCACCATTGCACTGCAAAGATGTACCGGGAGAAGCATGATCATTAGACGACCAATCGTCATTTCCGAAAGGCAGATATTCCCAGTCAGAATCGGCAAATAACATTTGCAACACATCCTCACGGTACAACTATTTATTAGCAATTTGGTGATTTTTCTCTCACAAATCTCACAATTTACTTAGACGCTATGAACTGAACTGCATCCGCATCAATGACACGATAGCTCACTTGCTCTGCTATTTCCTCCTTTTGGTCCTTTTTTTAACACTTTTGGTCTAGTACTACATGTAGAAGTACTACATGTCCGGCATCTAGTGGTAGGGAATACAAATGAGATATTACACCATATTAGGAACTACAGTATATTTCATGAAGTATGACGTCTTGTCGCAATTTTGCGACTTTGGCGCTTAGAGGGTTAAATTAGTCATTAAAAATCACATTCCTAAGATTTATTCTGTGCAATTACTGTTTTTCTCATTCAGGTTTTCTATATGTAATCTCACTGCTCAGTCTTGTGAGAGTTTGTCATCAGCTCTGTCATCAAACTCTGTTCTGAGAGAGCTGGACCTGAGTAACAATGACCTGCAGGATTCAGGAGTGAAGCTGCTTTCTGATGGACTGAAGAGTCCAAACTGTCAGCTGGAGATACTGAGGTTTGATTTCAAAACACTTTCATTGATCCCCCCCATTAAATTAATAATTAAAAATCACATTGCTAAGATTTATTCTGTGTGCAATTACTGTTTTTCTCATTCAAGTTTTCTATATGTAGCTAGCTGCTGCATTTTGGACCATCTGGATTTTGTTTAAGCGTGCAGAACAACCACCCAATAAAGCATTACAATAATCTAACCTTGAGGTCAAAGCATGAATTATCATTTCTGCATTTGACATTGAGAGCATAGGTCTCAATTTAGATATATTTTTAAGATGGAAAAATGTGGTTTTACAAATGCTAGAAACATATTTTTCAAAGGAAAGATTGCTATCAAATAGCACACCTATGATGAAGAATTGGCAGAGCAGCCATCAAGTGTTAATGTCTAAATATACTGTATTCAACATTTTTAACATTTTCTAGTTGTACTTAATATTTTAATTTACACAAACTTTATATAATCATTACAACCAGTAATTTAAACTTAAAATATATTTGTGCTTTTTTGTTTGTGCTTCTGGAAATGGACCTTCACCATCCCTGATTAAGCTTCTTATTTTGCATTTTAGGCTCATTTTGAGCACAGATGTCCTTTCTGCAAATGTAATAGTTGCACGTGTAAATGTTTCGATGAATATTATTTTTATTTGTCCATATTTCTGCATATTTTCACCCACATGGTAGAAATGTGTGAGAATTCTGTTGTGACGACAGAACTTAATAGGAATGTTTAAAATTTCATGCAAAACAATCTCGCTTCCTGTTATATAGTACATATAAATAGTATTAGGCTATTTAACATGAGCAGTTTAACCTTGACCCTGATAACTTTGACTATTTTGATATTTGATGATACCTTGATGATGCTTTCTCATTACACGTTGTAGATTCTTCATCACTAAAGCAGCGGCGCATAACCAAGTAATCGGTGTGGCTCGCAGCACCCTCTGCTGGTGAAAATAATCTTTACATGATTGCTCCGGTACTCTGCAGGCTGTCGATCAGTCTTTTCCATGTATTTACTGTTTTTTTTGGATGTGCTGTAAAACAGGGACATTTCCAGGGACAGAGTTAAAGTGGCCCAATTCTGCAGGAAAACTATGGACTTGGTAACACTGTTGCTGGCGAATTATCTGGGAATTTCACACACCAGTATCTGCTCCTAACTCAAAAATAGCATCAGCCATTCACAGGGGACACAGGGAACAACTCTAAATCAGTTTCAGCCTCTGTATTTTCAGAATTCTGTCAGGTTTGACAATTATCCAGTTTGTTCAAGCAAATAGCATCAAGCTGAATTGGCTTACATTGGCTTGAATTAGGTGAATTAGGTTGAAAACCTTAGAAAAGAAAGAAAATATCCATTACTTGACATTCACTTAAATAGAAATACAACACCATGAGAATAAAGAAACTTTTCTATACAAAATTGTCTTATTTGTTAACTTACATATTCAAGTTGTTTTCTTTAGTTATTAAGACATAACATTTCCATTTCTCGTGAACTATTTAAATAAATCAACGGTATAATCAACTGTGTAGCATTTCTAACAAACACACAAACCGTCGCATTTCACACTTAATAAACAACCACAGTGTAACACAAATCACCGTTTTCTTCCATATTGCACATTATTATGATTGAATAATGCAGATCTACATGACGATCAGTCCTTTATAATCAGAATGAGACGTTGTCATACCATCAGTGTCCCTGAGATGACCAAGTGCTGATGCGTTTTCCATCTCTGTGCTTCACTCGCTGCAGCTTTAAACTTTGAGCATATGTTGTCCTCAGACACATTTGCGCATTGCTGTCTGCGTTATTTCTCACTGGAACGATTGCATTTTCCAGCTTTCAGTGCACACTTCTGCACGCACGCACACACTTGCCATGTGAGTTTTTCCGTTCTTCCACATACATCTGGTACTTTCCGTCACTCTTCGGCACGTTCCGCCACTCGGCATTTTCCGTCAGACGATCGTCCCCGCTGAATGATTTCAGCTCATTCATTCCACTCATTTCCTTTACCCATGCATTAATATAAGTACAAATTTGCAATTTAGCTTCACAGTTTCTGTGACAAAATAACCAAAACTCACAATGACATTGGCCAAACAATTAAATACAGTAAACAATAGGCTAAAAACTTCAGATTATTTACGTTTTTGCCACAAAATTGTGTTTTATTATGTACAGAAAGCACATACTCTTTCTCTCGCTCTCTCTCCCTCTCTCTCCCTTACAGACGCACACACATATAGTACAGAAACGCACACACGTTAACATTGTTAGCGCTACGCTGATGATTTTATCAGTAAAATAGCTTAGCAAATTTAGATGAAATTTCTCACAAGTGAAGTAACAACGGCGCTGTTCTTGAAGAAAATGAATGTAAAGTTTTACTGGTAGTAGAGATGCTGCTGCCGAACACTGATGAGAGACACACTCATCAGACTCAGAGAGGTAATTCACACATGCACTCTCTCTCTCTCTGTCTGTCTGTCTGTCTAATAACTTCATTATTAACTGCATTAGTCTGCTAACAATGGCTCAGTCCTCCATTACTAGGTCGAAAATGACATTTTAGAATTAGCAATGGAAGCGTTGGATGAGATGCGGGAAAAATGAAGCCTACTCACAATAGCGTTTTAAGGACAAAACCTGGACGAATGCCTTGACATATATCATCTGCTTTATGCCTTGTGGTGGGGTAACCGTAGTATAAGAGGAATAATTGACTCC
The DNA here is from genome assembly GCA_021397915.2 of Tor tambroides. Taxonomy (NCBI): domain Eukaryota; kingdom Metazoa; phylum Chordata; class Actinopteri; order Cypriniformes; family Cyprinidae; genus Tor; species Tor tambroides. The sequence continues at coordinate 10,975 of JAFVLL020026392.1, forward strand.
AGGCCGTTGATTTATTAGAAAATATTGCACACCTGAGGTGTAACTGTCAGGGATCCTTCACAGTCATCACCCCAGTCTCGACACGCACCTGAATACAATCTCCTCGTCACGAATCACCCGCACCTGTAGTCACTGATCAGCACTCATCAGCTCCCCTTCAAATACATGCTTCCCACAGACTCTCACCGTCCGGTGTACCATTCACTACCCCTAACAGTCACCAGACCCAATTACACTTACCTGTGCTACTTACCTTTCAGATCTCCTATGATCCTCCAACGATACTTCTTTGAAGTTCTCCGTTTGTTCCTGGTTCCCGCTCTCCTCCGATTCTGCAAAGAGACACTCACTTCAGTTAACAGCTAAGACTCATTTGAACTGTTTCTATCTCCGGATTTCTCACCTGCCAGTCTCCCCTCTCGATTATCTTCCATCTTGTCAATAAACATCCTGTTGTTCCACTCACCTGTTGTTTCCGTCCCTGTTTGTGACAGAAGACCGAACCCACACGGACACTTCTATGGAAGTCGCCGCACATATCATCGCCCTCGCACGCCAAGATCTCTCTTTTGTGGAGTTTACGCGGGACTTCTGCGAGCTCGCCGCGGCGACGGCATTCGACGATGCCACTATCCTTTCGCTGTTCTGGCACGGGGGGGAACTTCCATCGTCCCGTGGACCTCCCAGACACCACAGGACTAAGCTGGAGGGAAGGGATCCTCCGGTGTCTGGAGAGTTTCCTGCCCCGAGCCAGAACCAGCCCGCTGTCATCCACGGCTCCGAAGTCAAGCCCGCCAACTGAGGGGAAATTAATGCCGCCGCCGTTTGCGGCCCACGCAAGCCAGCCGCTGTCCGCGGCCAACGCAAGCCCGCCGGCAGAGGGTATGGCAAGCCCACCGGCAGAGGGTATGGCAAGCCCGCTGGCAGAAAGTATGGCAAGCCCGCTGGCAGAAAGTATGGCAAGCCAGCCAGCAGAAAGTATGGTAAGCCCGCCGGTCGTGGCTCTCCCAAGCCCGGTGTCCACTCCTCGACAGCGCCCTCCTGTGCCCGCTCCTCGACTGCGCCCTCCTGTGCCCGCTCCTCGCAAACGCCCTCCTATGTCTCCGCTGGTCCCGTCTAGCTCTCCTGCGTCTCTGCTGGTTCCGTCCAGCCCTCCTGCGTCTCCTACGTCGCCGCTGGTCCCGTCCAGCACGGCGCCGCCCGAGCGGCCCCAAGAGTCCACTCCTCCAGTGTGCCAGCCAGGTAGAGCCCCTACTTTCCCCAAGGTTTTTTTTTTTGAGGGGGGGTAGTAGGGCTCCTGCCATAGAGGCCGAGACGGGGGCTGGGGCCACAGTCTCGGATGCAGACCCGCCATGGCCTCCAGAGCCCCCTGCTCCGCCATGGCCTCCAGAGCTCCCTGTTCCGTCACGGCCGCCCGAGCTCCCTGCTCCGCCATGGCCTCCTGAGTCCCCTGACCAGCCCTGGGACCCCGGAACAGGTGCCGCCCTGTAGGCCATCGGTAGTGTTGTCTCCTGGTCCCTGGAGGCCTCCAGGGCTCCCACCCCCGCCTCCCCATTGGATGTTGTATGGCGCGGGGACGCGCCTTCCGGAGTGGGGGGCGTATTGTCAGGGATCCTTCACAGTCATCACCCCAGTCACAACATGCACCTGAATACAATCTCCTCATCACGGATGAACCGCACCTGCAGTCACTCATCAGCACTCATCAGCTCCCCTTCAAATACACGCTTCACACAGACTCTCACCGTCCGGTCTACCGTTCATGACCCCGAACAGTCACCAGACCCTGTTACGCTTACCTGTGCTACTTACCTTTCAGACCTCCTACGATCCTCCCGCGATACTCCTTCGAAGTTCCCCGTTTGTTCCTGGTTCCCACTCTCCTCCAATCCTGCAAAGAGACACTCACTTTAGTTAACAGCTAAGACTCATTTGAATTGTTTATATCTCCGGATTCCTCACCTGCCAGTCTCCCCTCTCGATCATCTTCCATCTTGTCAAAAAACATCCTGTTGTTCCACTCACCTGTTGTTTCCGTCCCTGTTTGTGACAGTAACGGTATATAACTCCGCTTCGCGTTGTGGCTGCATCACCACCTCGGGTGTACATTATTTATCTAATAATTCAACAGCCCGTCATAAATTTTTCCGTACATATTTCACTTACATAATAATAATAATAATAATAATAATAAACTGTGACAAGTTTTTTTTTTTAATGAACATATTAATTTGACAATGTGAGGGACAATGGCCATGAATATTTAGTGATTCACACCTGAGAGACAAAGGGCCTCCCATAATGAGCCATCAGTCAGTAATGTCTGTGAAGCTGTTAACAAAGAATGTGAGGAGAGTAAAATAATGGGATGTTTTGATTATTTGTATTTTCTTTACAACACAGTACAATCAATATATTCATAATGAAGGTCAAAGATGCATTATTGAGCATAGTGATCTAATCACAGAAACTTGAACAGCAACACACATTTGTGCCATTCCTAAAAAAAGATACGTTTCTACTGTAGAAACATGTAAACCCTACCTGATTTTTCCAAAGTGTTTGCTACTTTTTTTCATGCATTCAAGAAAAAAAACCCAGCCCCATCATCAGTAGTCATGGAGCTTATTTTACCATATTAATGCAGAACATCAGCCCAGTGTAGTTTAACATCTGATGTTGGTACAGCGCTCTCAGAGAAAAACAGTTTGCAGGACTCACCTGTGCTGCAGGTATCTGATCACTAATAAATAAATAAATAAATAAACCAGTGAGCAGGGGCGGACTGGCCATCTGGATGTTCTGGAGAAGTCCACGAAGGCCGTCGCCCTGGCTGGTTCATCATCAAAGAAAAAGTGTCAAATTAAGTGAAGTTGATGGCTGACAAAAGGGGGCGCTAATGCAATCTATTTTTGCTTATAATAAACCGAAACTGACACGAAAGAGAGAGGGCTCGTGATGGCAAGCAAAAAACATGAAGATAAAGGCGGTTGGGAGAAGCTAAAAGGAAAAAAGCAAACAGTTACGTCAGGTTATTTTTGCCTGCCTCTCTCACTATACACAGCATGTAGCCTATAGCACTATAGTAAACTACTGCTATTTATCACTCCGTGTTGTCTGACATGAATATTCTATTCAGTCATAAAGAGACAGCAGCGATTCTACAACGGGTTACACTTGAAAGATATTGAGTTAGAAAATAGAGTAAATGAAGTTGACTATAAAGTGATTGCTCTGATTGACACACACACACACACACACACACACACACACATACAGATATATGAATACTCAAGTTGAAGAATTCTGTAGTTTCAGGTTTCTAGATTTTGTTTATTGTCATGTCATATACATTTTTGCTTTCTGCTCTTTTTATGTAGATTTCAAGTATTTAAGTTCATATAATACATTTATTTCAATACCCTGCTGAAAAAAACAACAACAATAGAAACCATCAATTGAATTTGTAATGGTTTTACTGGTTATAATGGAAATTATATTGGTTTTAATGGAAATTATAATGGACAGTATTGGTCTCTGCTAATAATTGGTTGCATATTGTTGTTAAATATTATTATTGTTAAAACCACTGAATCCTAATGGAACATGTCCCAAAGCACACTACAGGAAACCATTATTTAATGGTTTTAATGATTAAAAGTTGATGGTTTGTAATGTTTATAATGGTATTTGTAGTGGAAACCATTAGAATTTCTGTGATGGTTTCTATTGTTTTTTTTTTCAGCAGGGTCACCGTGGGTTTTGTGATGTTATTTGCCATAAATGCTATACATTGATTGCTGTAATATTGTGAGATAGTAGCAGCTGTTTGTAGTTGTGGTGGGCCTATTTGGAAGAAAATCCAGGGCCGTTTTTTTTACTCCCAGTCCGTCCCTGCCAGTTATCATACATTTTCATACAGTACAAAAATTACATTTTATGTCAGAGAAACTAAATTATTATAGTTAAGCACATTAGAAACATCTCTGTTTGAGCAGATATTTGCAAACAGAGTATTTCACTATAAACACTGGTCTAAACATTCATAGAATTTGATTGGCTGATGATTCTGTCACTAATGCTCGTAACAAATCAGATGTGACGTCTTTCAACAAAAGGGTAGCACTATCTGTAGTGCTGGCCTAAGACTTTTTTTTTATGTAGGATATTCCAGTTCAACCTCAACTAAACTAATCATAGGCAATTTAGTGGATGTTACACAAATGAAAATGATACCCAAATAATCAATAAAAACATTTTTCACACAATTTTATTTTTTATAGGGCTAGCAGAGAAGGCCCTGCTTCCCCTGACGGCCCACCACTGGATAAAATGCATTATGAAGAAGAATTGGACCTGCATGTTCTGCAGGTGCATTAGAGCTAACGTTAGCATCATGCTACATAAGACAATTTATGAGATTAATAGTACACTTTTACTCAGAACTCACTTTAAACTACCATCGAGTGTTTGTAATAACTTCCTTTTGCAATCACATGTGTATACTTTGGGCGGCCGCGGTACATTATAAAAGTAGCCCAAAAAAACAGCAACCCACGGCTCTGTAATTTTTCGTGCATTTTTCTGTATTTTCAAAATAGCCCAATTGTGCGGGGGAAACCGTGACCCTGGCAACACTGGTTCGCTGTACCCTTATCACATACTAGTATACATATCTCTCGCGCACTGACGCTCTCTCTCTCTCTCGGACACACTCGCTCTCTCGCACACTGTCTCTCTCTCTCTCTCTCTCGGACACACTCGCTATCTCGCACATTGTCTCTCTCTCGGACACACTCGCCCTCTCGCACACTGTCTCTCTTTCTCTCTCTCTCTCGGACACACTCGGTCTCTCTCGCGCACTGTCTCTCTCGCTCTCTCTCTCTCGGACACACTCGCTCTCTTCGCGTTCGCTTCACTTTGGCCTAGCCCGGCGCATCATAATCGCACAATCCCTGCGTCCCAATGTGCATACTATACACTCTATCTGCCCTAAATAGTATTGAAAATGACTAATATCACATAGAATTTGGGATGAATAGTGTGCACATTGGGACACAGGCAATATAGATTGCCTTCCGCGCTGCGATGATGGCAAGAAGTTGGGGTCAAACCTTATCAAACAATTAATTTGCGTTAAAAAAATATTAATTCGTTAAAATTTTTAGATTAATCACATGCGTTAACGCATTAATGTTGACAGCCCTACTAAAAATACTTATGTCAAATAGAGATGGGGGGGGAGTTGAACCTTCCTACTTTTAGATTTTATTATTGCGCTGCTCAGCTTAGAGCTATCACTGCTTGTCTTGGGTGTTGATAAGGAGGCAGAATGAGTCAGTATAGAATAGAATTCACTTCCTGGAGTTTCTTTGAAAGTTCTGCCATCCATGGATTTGCAAGCACAAAAGGGAGTGAAGAAAACAAAAATATGGATAAAGCATACTGTAAAAATTTGGTCCACAATAATAATAATAATAATAATAAAAAAAAAAAACAATTGGAGGAGCAATAGCCTTATCACATGCAATACCTATTAAAGATAACCCAGATTTTCTTCCTTCTATATCGGATAATGTCTTTAGTAGATCGGAATAGAATGGTTAATATTATTGAACATGGTTTACCTACTAAAAATCATGAAGTCCATATTTATAGAAAACTAATGCAAGACACATCTGATGACTCATTTTATACCAAAAGAAATTGGGAATTAGAATTAAATACTAAAATAGAGGATGAGATGGTTAAAAATATGTGCCAGCTGTCATAAGTGTATTAGCAGTCAAATTGTTACAACCAAACACAGCTTTGGACCCAAAAGCAGAACACAGACTAAAAATGCTGCAAATAAAATTTATTTATTGCCAAAAGTCAAGCAACTCATTCCATCTCTCTTTTGTTGATAATTGTGGGCTGAGGTGAGCTGGAACCCAAACAGGCCAGAGAATTATTGGTAGAGCAGAGGGAGTAATTTGCTGATTGGGCATGTCAGGCAGAATGCAGGATGAACTCAGTTGGAGTGAGGTCTAGAGCACAGGAGAAACAGAATTAGAACTCCAACAAAACAGATTACACAAAAACTGGTCTAAAGACACTGGAAGGCCTCAGCACAATACCACATAGGCTGACTGAACGATCTGGCGGAGAATGACTGAAGACCCAGGGTTTAAGTACTGGAGGCAGATGAGTTGATTGGCAGCAGGTGATTCACATTCAGCAATCAGCCACAGAGAGAAGTGCATAGCCATGCCCCGGGATACACCAACTCAAACACACAAGCACAGACAAACAAAAAAAAGGAAAAAACAGCCGGCCAAAAAATCCAAATCCCTGACACAAATATGGAAGAAATTTGACTGGAAGATGAAAATAAGATTTAAGCGTTCCAATCAGATATGTGACTGCAGATTTACAGTTGAAATTGGACATTTTCTGTTTTGTTTGGTTATTAATTTATCCATTTGTATTTATTTATTATTTTTTCCCAGTATTAATATTTAAGTAAATGCTATGTGTATATTGTTATGTTTATAAAAACTTTAATAAAAATACAGTAAAAAAAAACACTCATGCCTGTCTTAGTTCATATAATCTATTGTTATAGTATATAGAGTATAAAAACATCCTTGCGTCGTACAAAATTTAGATGCAATGTTGCACTCGATTTTACACATTTTAGTCTGGAATTACAGTTTGGGAAAAGTCCAACTAGTAAAGTTTATGTCACAATAACACATTATCTAATGCAAATAAGAAACATTACTTACTCAGCAGAAATGATCTCTGCTGGATCAAATGGCATGTCACATTGCATTCTTCTTCTGAGGTAAATTCTGGCTTATTCTCAGCGTGTCTTTTTCAAAAAATGAAAAGTAGCCGAGATGAAGTTGATGAATCTTCACACTTTGTTTATGGAGGCGATGTGGGTGTTTACATGTCCACGTGTCTCACGTGGATAATTATCATATAAACAGTGCACGCTGTTCGTGGGCATTATCACATTACAGATAATGAGCTCAGATAGGAAAAACTGTACATCGCGTTAGTTTCAAACAGATTACTTTAACACAGAATATTTGTTTTCGATAAGACTTACTTCATTTCAAAGCATTCCATAGATATATTCCGCATGTCAATGTCACAGATCAGCCAGGCTCCACCACCAATCCTTCACAGCGATCACAGTCACCTGAGTTCTAACTCAAACCACCTGCACCTCAACAACATTCAATCACTCCAGCACTACTTAAGCACACACCTCACTCCAGTCAGTTGTCCGATCTCGATTACACAAAGTGGACTCACATCAGCTCAGCGCATTTACCTACCTGCTACTTACCTCAAGTGACTTACCTTCTGTGCCTCGTCTTCGTTTGTCCTCCGTGTCTCCACCAGCTACCTGCCTCCATTGAATGTCACCACTCTTCTCAGGAGTCATACAGAGGTGTGTGCTTCACCGCATCATCCACAAGTTCCTGGCAAGAGAGAACTTTCAGTATATCCTATATCCTTTCAGTGAACCTCAAGATATATCCTCACTATTCCTCTCTGCTTACCCGACTGCTGAATTCAATAAACACCTTGTATATTTTATATCCTCTGTGTCTGGTCTGCTTCCCGTAACAGAAGATCGGACCTAAAACAGAGTATTCAACATGAGTCAGCCGGATCCATTCCAGGAACTTGTGGATAATCTATGACGAGTTCTCACACCTGCACCTCCACCATCACCGCCGAGCACTTCCGTAACCAGCACCGTCAGTCCCTCTCCGTCTATGACCGCCAGTCCCATGGCCAAACCAGCGCCCTTCTCTGGTGTGGTGGAGGAGTGCAATGGCTTTCTACTACAATGCTCTCTTTACATCGAAAGTCAGCCCTATCTCTACCCCACGGAAAAATCCAAGATCACCTTTATCATTTCATTCCTTTCAGGCAAAGCTTTGCAGTGGGCAGAAACAATCTGGGCCCAGTCAGGTAGCGTTACCCAATCATTCAATAATTTTGTGTCTCATTTCAGAGAGGTCTTTGGACGTTCTTACGGTGATCCCACCCCCAGTGATGAGCTGTACCACCTCCAACAGGGGTCCCTACCCATTAAGGAGTATGCACTAAAGTTCAGGACTCTCGTGGCTGCCAGCGGTTGGGATGAACGGTCGCTGATCACCACTTACCGCCACGGGTTGGAGCCCAGACTTCGCTTACAGATGGCGGTTATGATGACAGCTATAGCCTAGAGAATATGATTCAACACTCCATTCGCTGCTCCTTCCGCATGCAATCATGCTTCGACGAACCCACCTCTTGGAACCGTTGCACTCCACTACATCGCCACCCAGAAACTCCCTACCCTCCAGAACCAGAATCAGAACCCATGCAAACAGAGAATATGCGGCTATCGTCCGCTGAGCGGCAGAGGCGACTGAATAAGGGACTTTGTCTGTACTGTGGAGGCAGAGGGCACGTGATTTCTACATGTCCCACTCGACCACCTCGATTACTGGTGAGTGCCATCCGACCAGTTCCCCAGAACATGTCTCCTCTCACTATTGTGGTAACGCTTATTGCACCCAATGTCTCTCTTCCAGTTCATGCCCTCCTCGACTCGGGATCCGCCGGGAACTTCATATCAGGGAGCCTCTGCCGCCAGCTCAAGATTCCTACAACGATCAACCCAAAGATCTACCAAATCCAATCCATAACGGGAAGGTCTCTCAGCCGTCATAATGTCAGACTCATTACTAGTCCAATAACACTACGAGTGGGTCATCTTCACGAGGAGAGCATTCAACTTCTGGTTCTGGAGGAGGCTCAGACCGACATCATCCTTGGACGTCCATGGTTCGCTTTGCATGAACCCCAAATTGCCTGGCGTACAGGAGACGTCCTGAAGTGGGGTACCCAATGCTTCCCAGATTGCTTTCCATACCTACCTCGACCATCTCCGCCAGTCAAGTCAACCCTCTCTCTCAATGCCACTTCTATCGAGAGTCCTGTAAACAAGCAATCTGTAGATATTCCCGATTGCTACTCCCACTTCAGTGACGTCTTTTGCCCGAAGAGGGCTACTCAACTACCTCCACACCGGCCATGGGACTGCGCGATAGATCTGCTACCGGGTGAGTCAGTGCCCAAGGGAAAAATCTATCCCCTTTCACTCCCAGAACAGAAGGCCATGGAGGAGTATATTGAAGAGGCGCTTCAACAGGGTTACATCCGCCCTTCTACGTCCCCTGCTGCTTCAAGTTTCTTTTTTGTGGCCAAGAAGGACGGAGGCTTGCGGCCCTGCATCGACTACCGGGCATTAAATAATATTACTGTGAAGTTCCGCTATCCACTTCCTCTCGTCCCAGCAGCCTTAGAACTTCTCCGTGGTGCCACTATCTTCACCAAGCTGGATCTCCGCAGCGCGTACAACCTCATCCGAATACGCGAGGGGGACGAGTGGAAGACTGCATTCGTGACCCCTACTGGCCACTACGAATATTTGGTCATGCCGTATGGCCTTGTCAACGCCCCCTCCGTATTTCAGGACTTCATGCATGAGGTGCTCCGGGAGTACCTCCATCGCTTCGTCTTGGTGTACATTGATGATATACTCATATACTCTCGGAGCCTGGCCGAACATCGCCATCACGTTGCGGAGGTCCTCCAACGCCTGCGACAGTTTCATCTCTTCCTCAAGGCTGAGAAATGCTCATTTCATCAATCATCTGTACAATTCCTGGGTTATCATATTGACAGCAGTGGCATCCGGATGGACGAGGGGAAGGTGGAGGCCATTAAGACCTGGCCAAGACCCACTACTATTAAAACTCCAACGATTCCTGGGATTCTCCAACTTCTATCGCCGCTTCATTCAGAACTACAGTACCCTTACCAGTCCACTCACCAATCTACTCCGCAACAAGCCCAAGTCTCTGTCCTGGTCTACAGCAGCCAATGAAGCCTTCGAAAGGTTGAAGACATCTTTCACACAAGCTCCCATCCTCGTGCATCCTGATCCAGAAAGACCTTTCATTGTCGAAGTAGATGCCTCCACCACAGGGGTAGGAGCCATCCTTTCCCAGCAGCAGGGGAATCCATCTAAACTCCATCCATGCGCCTTCTTCTCACGGAAACTCAGCCCGGCGGAACGTAACTATGACATCGGCAACCGTGAACTTCTGGCTATCAAGTTGGCCCTCGAGACATTGGCTTGAGGGAGCAAAACACCCATTCACGGTACTCACCGATCATAAAAACCTGCAATATTTAAGGGAGGCTAAACGACTTAATCCACGACAAGCACGCTGGGCACTATTCTTTACACGCTTCAATTTTACTGTCACCTACCATCCAGGCCCCAAGAATATCAAAGCCGATGCACTGTCACGACTTCATGCACCTGAGGAAGAGGAGGATCCACCTAATCACATCATTCCAGAAAGTATGTTTGTCTGCCCTATCCAATGGAATCCAGAGTCTGCTCCCTCTTCCAATGTCTCCACAGCCACCCTGCCGGGCTGTCCACCAGGTATGCAATATGTTCCTCGACTTCAACGCACTCAACTCATCCATTCAGCGCACTCTTCATTGGGCACTGGCCACCCTGGGGCCAACGCTACCCTCTCGCTACTAAAAGACCGTTACTGGTGGCCGAACATGGCTAGGGATGTGAGAAGGTTCGTCCAGGGTTGTGAAGAGTGTGCCATCTCCAAGAGTCCTCGCCACCTTCCTGCTGGTAAACTTCTCCCGCTGCCCGTTCCCAACCGGCCATGGTCACACCTAGGAGTAGACTTCATCACTGATCTACCAGCCTCCGAAGGTAACACGTGCATCCTGGTCGTTGTGGACAGATTCTCCAAGTCCTGTCGTCTGATTCCACTCAAGAGTCTACCCACGGCTATGGAAACGGCAGAGCATATGTTTAACCACGTATTCAGATATTTCGGCATTCCTGAGGATATTGTATCCGACCGTGGTCCTCAGTTCATTTCCAGAGTATGGAAGAACTTCTTTAAGCTCCTAGGTGTGACTGTTAGTTTGTCGTCTGGATACCATCCGCAGACCAACGGGCAGACGGAGAGAAAGATCCAGGAAATCGGACGTTTCCTGCGAACCTTCTGCCACGGCCACCAGCACTCTTGGAACCAGTTTATTGGCTGGGCCGAGTACGCCCAGAATTCCCTTCGTCAACCATCTACTGGACTCACTCCCTTCCAGTGCGTGCTCGGTTTCCAGCCACCTTTGTTCCCCTGGGACGGGGAATCATCTGAGGTACCTGCAGTGGATCACTGGTTCCGAGAGAGCGAGAGCGTTTGGGACGAAGCACACCACCATCTTAGACGAGCTATGTGCAGGCGCAAGTTAACAGCAGACCTTCGAAGATCCGACTCTCCTCCTTACCAGCCTGGACAGAAGGTCTGGCTGTCCACACGGGACATCAGATTGCGCCTGCCCTGTAAAAAGCTCGCTCCCAGATACGTTGGCCCCTTCGTCATTCAGAAGCAGATCAACCAGGTCACATTTCAACTCAAACTACCCCCTCAATACAGAATTCATCCCACCTTTCACGTTTCACTCCTCAAACCTTACCACTCTCCTGTCTCTTCCTCCACAGAGCCTGGCCCGATCACGGAACCCCCTCTCCCGCTGATTCTGGAGGATGGAGCAGTCTACGAGGTCAGAACCATCTTGGATTCCCGACGCCGTGGTGGTCGACTGGAATACCTCGTAGATTGGGAGGGGTATGGACCGGAGGAGAGGTCATGGATCCCCAGAGAGGACATCCTGGATCCAACTCTAATGGAGGAATTCCACTCTAACTTCCCTAATCGCCCAGCGCCTAGGACCAGAGGTAGACCACCACGTCGTCGGGCCCCTCGGCCCTCAGGAGCGGGCCGTGGAGAGGGGGGTAATGTCACAGATCAGCCAGGCTCCACCACCAATCCTTCACAGCGATTACAGTCACCTGAGTTCTAACTCAAACCACCTGCACCTCATCAACATGCAATCACTCCAGCACTACTTAAGCACACACCTCACTCCAGTCAGTTGTCCGATCTCGCTTACACGAAGTGGACTCACATCAGCTCAGCGCATTTACTTACCTGCTACTTACCTCAAGTGACTTACCTTCTGTTCCTCGTCCTCGTTGGTCCTCCGTGTCTCCACCGTCTGCCTTCCTCCATTGACCGTCACCACTCTTCTCCGGAGTCATCCAGAGGTGTGTGCTTCACCGCGTCATCCACGAGTTCCTGGCAAGAGATAACCTTCAGTATATCCTCTATCCTCTCAGTGAACCTCAAGATATATCCTCACCATTCCTCTCTGCTTACCCGACTGATGAATTCAATAAACACCTTGTATATTTTATATCCTCTGTGTCTGGTATGCATCCCGTAACAGTCTGTATGTAAAGTATTCGCTGAGTTTCAGTTCATTTTATTGACGCAGTTCAGAATGATATTCGCAGACACTGAGATGGCTGAAAAGAGAGACCTTAGTGCACCATATGTCCAAAATTTGTTTTAATAGCCCCCTCATAAAAATTCCTCCCCCACCCCTCCCTCCCACCCTAACTGGACACCTGTTCAGACACCTGTTTGTACACCCCCACCCATCTAAATGGCCATCTGTTTTATCCACCCCAGTGACCACAAGGAATGTCTGTTTTGGGAAATGTGTTTTTTGTGTGGGGCCATTGTTATGTGCTTTAAACTTTAAATGGTGAAATAGTGTTAAACGGAATAAAGGGAAGTTTTTATTAAAGTGTTTTCACATCAAACATGGACATAAAATGAACAATGACTGTTTTTCCCTACAAGTCTAGACGAATTAGTATGGTTAAAATAATTTTAGGAAAAGTTAGAAAAGTTAGAAAATAAACAAAAAAGCATCTGACGTTAGTTAAAACAATAAGATACATGTCAAAATCTATGTTGTAGTCTAACATTACAAGTTAAATAAAATAGAGCTGACCGACTTACCATGGTGTGAAATAAAAAATATCAGACCAGTAAGTATAAGATACTTGTCAAAATTTTGTAACATTACCATTTAAAAGCTAGCTTTTGTCAAGTTAGAAAAGAAAAGAAGGGAAAAAGAACCGCGCATCTAGCCGCGATCTAAAATTAAATAAAGAAATAAATGAACATCAGAGACGATCGTTAAAACAATAGCATCCAGCAGTAGTCAAAATCTACGTTGTAGTCTATCATTACAATTTAGGAAAGTCACAAGTTAGAAAAGTTAAATAAAATAAAAAGAACCGAGCATCGCGCGCTGATACAGCAGATCCGTGTACACTCCACGCTGTCAAAACTCAGAATGGTAACATCCGGTCCCAGTCAAACCACACCTACAGCCAGCCCCCAACATCGGAGGAGAGACCGACGCAAAGATTTAAAAGAATTAAACAAAGTAATGTTTTAACATTAGAACGCAAGTTATTTTTTATAAACCTTTTACATTTCTTAATTAACGAAATCATTCAGAATACATCCTAAAGCTTTTCACTTTAAAATTAGGCTAGGTCACGCAAGTTTTTTTTTTTTTTTTTCTAAACAAACAGCTCTAATCCGTAGGAAAAAAATGTTGTTTGTTTTGTTTTATTTAATTTAAGTAGCATAATTCCTTTATCTACTCTTTGATTTTTGTCAAGCTTAAGACTTCTGCAGTGCTATATAACCCAGACTTTTTTCACTTTAAAATTAGGTTACACAAGTTTTCTTCTAAACATTCACATCTAACCCGCAGGAAAATGTTGTTTTATTTTACTTTAGTTTAGTTACTCACATTTAATTCCTTTATTTACTCTTTGATTTTTGTCAATCTTAAAACTTGCCGTAGGGTATAACAGCATACGCGCATATGTGTGTACAAACTGGAATGAAAGCAAATGTTTTGGCGGGGGTCTTTGAATTTTCAGTCATAATTAGACGCCTAAACTTTTACAACATCTTACGAAATGTAAATATTTCGTCTCACGCAGTACGGCAAAACGAGAATGGCCGCTGCGCGTCAGGGTGTGTGATTACTGACGCAATCGTATCTGATCAAGAGACTGTTGTAAAAACATCTAAAGATGTTTCTGGGAGCACGACTCATTTGCAATCTAATGAGTTTTTGAGGGATCTGGCATTGTAAACTTTGGTCGCGTGTTAGGTAAAAAGTTCACTGATCAAAACAGATCATTTTTCTAAGATGTTCAGCGATCAAAGGACATCCGTGTTAACCATTTTTTGACGCGGACCTGCCATTGTGAACTGTCAAAAGTTTAGGCAAGAGGTCACTGACCGGTCAAAGGATGTGTAACCTTTTGAACCTTTTTTTATGGCACATAACTGGTGAAGTTAAATGTTAGGTGAAATTGAGAATTGAATATTTATAATGAATTTATAATCTATTCGAATGTGACTTCAAACTGACATTCAGGATGAGATAAGATAGATAAAGAAGAAGTCGATAACAACAAACTTAAATAAATAGGGAGGGTCAAGGTGATTGTTTTAATAAGATGGTCTGCTGTAGGAAAATATTGTTTAATTTGAGTTAATTTAGTTCATTTTACATAGTTTTATTTCTTTTTTCACTCATATATTTTCAAGCCTCAACACAAACACAAACAAACACACATAGACAAACACGCAAACACACGAACAAACAACCTTACTGTTAAATATTTAGACTTTTACGATGTGTCATACAAACCTTTTACAAATAAAAACTTTTAGAATCACACTGGATATCTCTACAAGATGATGAAAAGCAGCATGATTAAACAACGATATAATTATTGTTTTAAAAAATAAGTTAAGATTTGTAGTTTTTTAGATCTTTCAAACCTAAACCATGATCCTCTAAAGCAAGGATTAGAAGCAGTCAAACGATCCTCTGATGAATACAGAGATTTTTCTTCATGAATTAGACCTAAATTAGTCTGAAAATTAATTGTCAGGTTGTTTGCAACAAAAGTAATTCCTAAACAAGGTGCTACAAATGTCTCACAGAATCTTTACAACAGATTAGACTTTCTTTCTCACTTTAAAATTGTATTATTAACCACGGTGTTTGAATGCAGCATGTTTATTGATGGGTGGGGATGTACAAACAGGTGTCTGAACAGGTGTCCAGTTAGGATGGGAGGGAGGGGTGGGGGAGGAATTTTTATGAGGGGCCAATAAATCAAAGTTTGGACACATGGTGCGCTAAGGTCTCTCTCTGAAAGCACACCATGTATATTTTCTTTATTTCACAAAAGCACACTTTTGTTGATATTGTGAGTGTACACAAATAAAAGTTCACCCTTTACAGATTCAAATGATGTATTGCACTTATTTAACGGAGCATTTTAAGTTCTTTTTGCTGTCATCAGGAAAAAATGCGTGACGGTGTGCAAAAGTGACAGCGCCATTGTCGACCCCAGGAGGATAACCCTGTGTGTCTAGTGACAATGTAGAAATACTTTGTGCCTGTTTTTAAGTACATTTGTACTTTAATGGAGTATAACTGTTTCTGATTACTTTAATTTTATGACTGAAACTACAGAAAATAACAGCACAAATGACTGTGTGTTAGTGATGTCTGACAGCCAAACTAATGTAACATGGACTGTCGCTGTGTGTGTCTGTAGGTTGTCCGGCTGTATGGTGACAAAGGAAGGGTGTGGTTATTTGTCTTCAGCTTTGAGTTCAAACCCCTCACACCTGAGAGAGTTGGATCTGAGCTACAATCACCCAGGGGATTCAGGAGTGAAGCTGCTCTCTGAAAAACTCAAGAATCTGGACAAACTCAAGTATGTTGAACAGCAAGTTTTTAGGTTTTATTATTTGATTTTGAACTACTCAGTGTCTCTATGTAGAAAAAAGTCTAGGGGTTTCTAGAGGACACAACAATATAACAGATTTAAAGAGCATTAGTCTGAGCCCTGCCACACCACCACAAACACCAAGAGCAGTATTAACTGAAAGCAAATAATTAAGAAGCAACTATGTAAACTCTTTTTTTAAAGTTATATTTATGCCTTTAATGAAAGACGACAGTGGAGTGCATTGTGTGTTGTCATTTAAGCAACTGAAATCAACATAATTTCAATCCACAACTACTTCCTACTTGTTTGTTTTAATACTTATATATATATCATCACACTGAGCTGTCATTGTTATTTATTAGAAATAGACATTATTTACAATAAACTTTCTGGAGTGTATATACATCGTAGAAGTAAATAGCCAAATATAGAAAAGACATTCACACCCATGCATTCACAAATATATGTGTTACAATTTAAAAGCGATAGTTTTCTCAAGAGTGACACTTTTCATTTACATTTACATTTATTCATTTAGAAGACGCTTTTATCCAAAGCGACTAAGAATTGAGGAATACAATAAGCGATACATTATAAAGAGGTGTATACAAATACTAGCTAGACAGTGAGAGGTTAAGAAAAGAGAGCAAAGTTTTTTGTTGTTTTTTTAAAATCAAGTGATTAAGTCAAGTGATGATGGAAGAGATGAGTTTTCTGGTGTCGCTTGAAAATTGTCCGGAATTCAGCATTCCAGATATGGGTGGGAAGTTCATTCCACCAGCCAGGAGCGGTGAATGAAAAAGTTCTGGAAAGTGATTTTGTGCCTCTCTGTGATGGCACCAGATCTCAGACTTCTGGAGAGGATATAGATTGTCATAAATGAGTGGAAGTAGGAGGGTGCTGAGCCTGTGGCTGTTCTGTATGCAAGCATCAGTGTCTTGAACTTGATGCAAGCTGCAACCGAGAGCCAGTGCAGGGAGATAAAGAAAGGTGTGACATGGGCCCTTTTGGGTTCGCTGAAGACCAGTCGTGCCGCTGGATTCTGAATCATCTATAAAGGTTTGATTGTGCATGATGGAAGTCCAGCTAGAAGAGAATTGCAGTAGTCCAGTCTAGAAATGACAAGGGCCTGGACAAGAAGTTGTACAGCATGCTGTGTAAGGAAGGGCCAGATCTTTCTGATGTTGTGCAATGCAAACCTGCAAGATCGAGCAGTTTTTGCAATGTGGTCTTTGAAAGTCATCTGGTCATTGAAAATTACACCAAGATTTCTGACGGAACTTGATGGGGTAATTGTTGATGAACCTATCTGGATGGTAAAAGCATGCTGTAGAGTTGGAGTGGCAGGGAAGACAAGAAGCTCAGTCTTTGCCAGGTTGAGCTGTAGGTGATGTTCTTTCATCCATGCCGAGATGTCTGCCAGGCAGCCTGAGATCCGTGCAGCTACCGTTGGATTATCTGGTCGAAATGAGAGATAGAGCTGTGTGTCATCAGCATAGCAATGGTAGGAGAAACCATGTGCTTGTACCCTGTGATGTAGTGTATGTGGAGAAGAGGAGGGGTCTAAGAACTGATCCCTGAGGAACCCCAGTGACCAGTTGATGTGCTCTGGATACCTCCCCTCCCCAGGCCACCTTGAAAGACCTACCATTGAGATAGGATTAAAACCAGCGAAGTGGAATCCCTGTGATGAGAGGGTGGACAGGAGGATCGGATGATTAACAGTGTCAAAAGCAGCAGATAGATCCAGCAAAATGAGAACTAATGATTTGGAATAGATTTTGGAATCAGTGACTGAGAGTGGCACAGTCTCAGTTGAATGTCCACGTCTGAAACCTGATTGGTTAGGGTCCAGTAGGTTATTCTTTGACAGAAATGAGGATAACTGTGTAATGCACTTATCTCTTAATTTAAGCTATTATTTTAGCTTTTAGGGAATGAAATATTAAAGACTAGGTTTGCTTTGATTGAATTGATATTAATTCAATATTTATTATTTATACCTTATCAACGATCGTCCAGGGAGCATTAAAATCAGTATATCTTAACAATTCTGTTTATTTTGTGGCCACGATAATAATACAGAATTGGTTGGGTAAATTTATGAGCACAGGTAGCGGCTCTGGGCAAAGTTTTGACATGAATATTACACAACAGAAGACAAAAGATTTCTTTATAAACGAATCAAAGTTT
>JAFVLL020026393.1:0-15898 GCA_021397915.2 Tor tambroides
TGCTGTGTCAGTCATAGTAGGCACTGTTCGCTGAATCACACATGCGCAGTATCATCAGCTCATCGGTTCTCAAATCGGACGTGTCCGAAAGAAACGGTTCTCGGTTCAGTGTACTGGTGATCCGAAAACCGCTGCAACCGGTTCTTGACTCGAGAACGAGAACCGCTCTAACCGGCTCACTACACGCGCATTCAGTGTAACAGCTGCTCTCGCGCTCATCATCAGTTCTATTTCATACAAACTCAATTTGTGAATGTGTCATCATTAACTATAATTACAGCACAGGTATTTCATAAATCATCCCATCCAGTTTCACAGACAGGGCTTAGACTAAGCCAGGATTAGGCCATAGTTCAATTAGGACATTTAAGTAATTTTTATAAAAATGCTTAGAAAAAAAACATTACTGTGTAATGTTTATATGTAACATTATATTTTAATATCTGTCAGTGCAAGTTTATTTCATTTGAAACAGCTCAGACTTACATTTTAGTCTAGGACTAGGCTTAAGCCTTGTCTGTGAAACCGGGGGATAGAGTCTTAATTATGGTCCAGCATCCCTGACAAACCTCTTTGGCCTATAACCTAACAGAATCTTCAACTGAACAAAGTACACAGATTAGATACATTCATCTTTTTTTAAAAATAAAATAAAATGTTTTATTATCTGATGTTTAACAAAATACTTAGATAACATGCTTTTCGTCCGCTTGAAAAATGACACGCATGCGCAGTGTCATCAGCTCATCGGTTCTCAAATCGGACGTGTCCAAAAGAAACGGTTCTCGGTTCAGTGTACTGGTGATACGAAAACCGCTGCAACCGGTTCTTGACTCGAGAACGAGAACCGCTCTAGCAGTGGCGTGTTCGTTCGTTACCCGGCTCGCTGCACACATGCTGCTCTGCTCGTGTTCATCAGTTCTCTCTTCACAGCAGCTCACTCAGTGTACTGTTTGAGTAGATGAATAACTCCGGGATATTGGTTTATTTCGAGACAGAGGGAGTGTCAGGCACGTTAAAAAAGTGAATAACATAAGTAATTTGTGGACTAGTGCTTACTGGAGACGCGAACCGTTTCAAACGATTCAGTCCGATTTGGAGAACTGGTTCAACCGGTTCACTAAGAAGATCCGGTTAAATCGAACGATTCGTTTGTGAACCGGACATCAGTAGTGGATACAGCACCACCGTCGCTCGCCTTCAGCGTCATCACCACCACACTTCCAACAACTTTCTCAAACTGTTCAGTGAAAAGGACTTACTCTGTATATGAATATTAATCCACGCTACATGAACCTTTTCATATAAACTGTAATAAATACAAAACTAGAGCCAAACTAAAACTGAAATGAGACATTAGTAATAAATAGGATGGTGAGTAGGGATGGGCGATATATATAAAAAATTTGATATCTCGATATTGTCAATTTTTACTATATATGTCTTTATATTTGCATTTGCTTTTAAATAATAAAAAAAAACATGATTTTCTTTTGCCCCCATTAAAAAAACAACAACAAAAAAAAACAATTTAGATAGAACAGCTATTGTTACAAAGTAAATACAAAATGTTTAGTGCAAATTTACGCAGTTAAAAAAAAAAATCTAGACCAAGTGATCACTTACTGCTTTTTATTAAATGAACACATGTATATGTGTTTTTAGTGCATGCAATTTGCAATTTACACTGTGCAACTGGGGGGAATAATTAAACTGGGTTAAGAATTTATTTATTTATTTATTTATTTTACAAGTTTTTAGCTAAGAACACAAGTCTGTCAACTCTGGTTTAAGAGAAGATCTGTGGCATGAAACTATGACTGGCACTGGCACTAAAAACCCTCTCAGATGGGGAGCTAGTTGCTGGAACACAGCTAATTTTGCAAATTTGGGGAAATGTTCCTCATGGATGCTCCAACACCATGAGCACAAATCAATAGAATGTGGACTCATACATGGTTTATTTTACCTCATAGTGCACTGATTCATTATAGGCTTTTATAAATTAATACCAAAGACTTATGCACTCTCTCTGTCTATATTATGAAAACTGGTAAAACAAATGAAAAATATTATAACAGTGAAATTCCTAATAGTAATTCCAAATTGCAATAGCCTATGTTTCTCTATTAAAACAACAGCGGTTGAGTGAGTGCATTTATTCAGCGATCACAATCGCAAACAATTCAGTCGAGATCTCATGACAGAACACAGACTGGTTGAGTGACACTTTCATTTTGATCGCTAAACTCCAGCTTGTTTGTCGTGTTTTCAGATTATCGGCGGCAGCGCTTCCGCAATGAGGAGCGAGGAGCGCATGGTTGCCAGATTCCTTAAAATAAGCAAAACACCGGGTAGAAAGTGTATCCTTTTAACAGCGAAGCTCTGATTCAGGGCTTTGAACTCTGGATATCTGGCAACCGCACTCATGAAAGCTTGCGTAGTAGAGGCGTGTAGAGCAGTCCGCAATAACATTTTGTCTCCTTTTTTTTTTTTGAGGAAAATACAGAGAGGTTTTTGCTAAAGTGTAAAAAAACAAAAAAAGACCCTCGCCACCTCACTTCTCTTGGACGGTAATACGTAAGGGGACGTAATATTGGACGTTCTGCTCGTTCTTTTGGGAAAGAATGTTTGAATTTTTGAAATATTCAATATTCACGATATTTTCAAATTTTACATCATCGTCAAAATGATTGCGATATTATCGCTAATATTCGATATATCGCCCAGCCCTAATGGTGAGTAAATGAAAAAAATCATAACTAAAGGACATATGTAAGCACGTTTTCTGTACATTTCGAAATAAGGTGCATTAAAAGTCAATAAAACTTTATTAATATGAATATTTTAATTAAAAATGTGTCTCCACGTACTATTCAATAAAATTCTAGTGCATTTAATCTATTAAATAACAGCAGAGTGAGTTTTTGGATGTGGTAAGATTACATTTATTTTAGTGAATAAAGTACTACATCTCAGCTATCGTTTTGTTAGGATTGGAACACAAAATGTTATTTTATCCTTGCTTCTAGGAAATTCTCAGTCTATATGCTTTCTAACAGCTTCATGTGGCCGTAAACACTTAATATTAACGTGGCTTTAAGCACTATGCATCGTTAAAGTTTCACTTTCACCGTGATTAAGGCCTCGTTTACACTGCAGGTCTTGATGCTCAATTCTGATTTTTTTGGCTGTCCGTTTACACGTTCTTTCAGTTGTGACCCATATCTGATTCATGTGTTTACACTTGCCATACCATCTGAAACATCACGCATGCGTTGTTGTCATTTAGCGCCTCCACATGTGCTTCCTCCCGAGAATAATGTGACCTGTGCTGACAGAACGAGTCCAGCAAATATGAAAAATGAGTTATTTTTATGTTCACATTCTCCATTAAAAGACCTTCAAAATGATGTTTTGGAATCGGACGAAAAATGATTGCTACACCTGTTTAAAGTCGATATAGAGTCAGCAAGGTGGATTATGAGAAAGATTAAAGTTTTCCTCCAGTTCTTTTCTTATTATTAATTAGGCTACTATATTAATAATCACAATATAGCTGTTTTTTATTTTCTTTCCTATTATAAATAAGAACAGACGAAAAAAAAACAGTAGGCCTATAGGAACAAATAGCCAAGAAAGAAACAAATAATGCATTACCTTTATCATTTTACATCTAAACAAAAGCATTCATATAGCCTACGAAAAACAAATGATCAAATGTAAAAATCACTTCAGTGTGTTCATTACAAATAAATTGATTATTAAACTACAAAAGCATTTAAATGAAGTGCTACAAGTGATTCCCTCTTTTCTTTTAGGCTACTGATATATAACATTGAGACAGACGGCCTACTCTAATGCACAAATCATATAAAGTTACACATCAGGGGGCGTATTACAGAAAGTTTCTTATCTTAGGTCTGAAGATATATGTTAAATTAGGATTTTTCACAAATTCGTATTACAGAAGCAGATCTTAACTTGATTTGGGATTCTTATCCTATCTTACAAAATCGTATCTTATCTCTAGTTAGGAAATCTTAAATGGCATAATCAAGCTCGACAATCCACTCTCAGGTCTGTTACCAAGCAACCAACACTTCTGACGAGGTAAACAAAATAATAGAAGCTAATTCTCTTTGAAAATCGCCTTTTGCAAAAAAAAAAAAAACGTAAGTCATTAGTCACTTGCACTACAACCAGTAATGCTCCTTGACAATTTTGTTGGTCTCTATAATGCTGGTTGCAGTTCCTGTGCTAACTATAATGTGTTGTGTGGCAGTCTGTAATTACCAAAATATAACACATCTTCAGGGTCCTCCAAGAGTCTTTCTACCATTAAACATCTTCGCTCTTCATTTTCAACTATTAATAAATGTAATACCATTGTCGAACAGCACAGTTGTAAGCGTTTTTTTCCGTTAGCTTTCAAATAATGTTGAAGTTAGGACAGCTGTGGGGTTGTCCTAAAGTTAAGACACTTTTTAGGGTTTTTTGTGAAGTTAGGAGGTTTCTGTAATATCTTAACTACAGATAGGAAAGGGGTAAGATTAACACACTTAGGAAATGCTGTTCTGTAATAGCTTTTGTCCTAAATGTGGTCCTAACTCAAATTACCATGGTTACCAAATTTTTTTTACCAAAGATTTTACAGTTAGGATCTTTCTGTAATACGCCCCCAGATGTTTTTCCCCATCAGTTCCCCAAGCGTTCACTTAAGACAGAACAGATTATTGTTTGCGGGAATACTGAAATACTGTAACTCTGTGCATTTATCGAGATCGCGCACCGTTATGCGCTCTCTTCAGATGACAGCGCGAGAAGCGAGCGGAGAAAAGGTAATCCTCTCAGAAAATATACAATTAAAGATACTTTTAGAAGTTTAATTACTAATTGGAGCATTGGATCGCTAAATGAGAGCTTAATGAACTATTTTTTTGTGAAAACCTCAAATTCGACTAAAATCATCATTTTTCATTTTTCTTTTTCTTTTTTTGCCCGTAGCTCAAAATAGCCTGTGTGTATTTACGTGATTTACACTCATATGACGTCATTAAACTGCAGCGAAGTACGAAATTGTCGCAGTTTTAATGACATACAGAACGCGATGCCTCAGAAAATCCGATCTGCCTGTTTACATGAGTCACATTGGCACATATCCGATTTATATCCGATTTATTTCCACATATGAATGAGGCCTGAATCCGATCTCGCTATATCAGAATGCATGTTCGTTTACACTATAATCCTGTTTACACTGTCATAGATCAGATCTGTGTCACACGTGAGCAAAAAATCGGAATTGGGTCACATTTAACTGACAGTGTAAACAGGGCCTAAGCCGGTAAATGTGCGTGGAATAATGCATGGTTCATGGAATAATCATATGAGTTTACCTTATGGTACTAACCCAGAGTCTCCGCATCAGTAAGAAAGTGTCAAAGCGATAAAACGAGCATCTTCCCTCCGAAGACTTGTTGCATTTCAGGGCAAAACAAAAAAATCCATTGTCGAACAACAATGCGGAAAACTATTATTTGGTTATTGTACAATTAATTGTACTATAAATTATACTATGATTGGAAAATACTGTAAATTGATAAACTGTTTGCAGGGGTTAAAGCAAAAAAAAATCCTGAGCCTGAAGTTTTTCCCGGGTGGGGGTTTGGTTTCGGGGGTGGACACATACGCAGGGTTATTTGGCAAACAAACAAAAAAAACAACATTATTTGAATGATTTCCCTTGAAACTAACTAAGGCTCAGACTACTGAAACTGTTTTGTTCAAAAGAAATAATGGTAAATTAAATACTAGGAAATTAATATAAAATATGAAATATACAAAGACAGTTTACTACAGAAAACTACAGTTCAGTTCAGTTAACGACAACAAAAAATAAAATGCTCCAAGAACTGGAAACTTAAACAGGGTTCGTACAGATACTGCAAAATTAAATTCCAGGACTTTCAGTGACTTTAAGCACTACTTTTTGGTTTTCAAGGACTAAAGTCAGAGATCTCACTTATCAAACAACATCATTATTATCTTTCAAATTCTAATTAATAAACTAATACAACAAAATGGTACAAATAAAGTGCAGCACATGCAAAGAATGCAATGACTGTGGTAACTTTAACATTTGAAAGGATACTATGGCAAAGTTATTAACCTGAAGAACGAAAGCTATATCACACACTTGGATAATTATGTGCTTATCGACACTAGGGGTGTGACAACACACTTGTCTCACGAGATGAGACAAAATACAGATATTTGGTTCACAATATTTTAATACTATTTTAAAGAAATTTTCAATGACAGAATATTTGTCTTTGTTTTACTTTTTGTAATTAAATGCAGTTGTATTTTGAAACGTTTTAACTAATCTAAGGCTGTAACTAATGATTATTTTGGTAATCAAGTAATCTACTGATTATTTTGATAATTGAATAATCTGATATTTTTTTAGTAATACAAATAGATCTAAGTGAAAACGAGGCTTTAATATGACTATTTACATACAAACTAACAAATAGGCAATAATAATTAGCTTAAATAAAGTATCAAAACCAAGTAATTTTATTTTATATGTATATATAAATAACAGCGCCACCTCTCTGCGTATTCTGTATTGCGGAGCAGCAAACCCGTTTCTCATCGCGCTGTGTGAAATACAGACTGAACGGCGGCTGAAAACTGCTGTATGAGATACGCAAACTACAGCTCTCGGCTGGATAAAAGAAGTCAGTGTCACACTAGTAGCCTAAAGGTTTGATGGAAGACGATTGTAATCAAGGTAAAGATGATTACAGTGAAATGCAGGATCGTGCATTAGGCGCTCGTTGTGTCCGTTATGATGCGCAAACGAACCGTGTGTATTTGCGCTCTCAACGCACTGATCACTATAACATCATATTTCTGCTTGAATACAGCTCAGTGTATTCACGTAGTTGAATACAGCGAGTGTTTTATAATGGATGTTCGTGTGTTTTGGAGAAGTTTGCGAGGATCAGTGGTGTTTATGTACATATGGGCATCAGACAGAGGAACTATTCACTGTGGCGTCGAGTTCAGAATGGTTTCATTTTTCATTTGTATTTTGGTGTGTTTAATGATTCTGAATGGACCCGTATGGACCATAGTTTATATGCAGTCTTTTGGCATCTCCCTGTGGTATTGGTTGGTATGGCTAGTTGACTCGTGCTTATGTTAAAATTACTGTATAATTGAGCTTTACATACTTTTAAGTTGTATAGAATATCTGCAGTGACATTTTTTGCAAAGTATGTTTGCAAAAATCTATTTTGAATTGGTTTTGTTTAAAAAAAAAAATACATGTAATTGAAAAGTAATAACAAATACAATGGTTTTGGTGAATAGAAAAGTTTGGGCTTGCAGTATTGATTTGGAGAAGAGGGGGTCTTGGAGTAAAAAAGGTTGAGAACCACTGCTTTGTAAATGCAGGCACAGTTCTACGTGGGTACTAAGAATTGAACATTATTTTATTATTGTTTTTTTTTTTAGATAAAAAATTAAATGAATGCAATATAAAAATACATCCCAACAAGTTTTTTTAATTTATTTTTTATGTATTTTATTATTTACTTATTTTTCACTTGGTAGATCTCGGTGAGTTTCTCATTTGAAAAGTAGATCCCCACACAAAAAAGTGTGGGCACCCCTGGTCTAAAACCTGACTGGAAATCCTCACATATATCATTTTTCTCTAAGAAGGAACATAGTTGTGATGATACTACCTTTTCTAGTATCTTTGACAGAAAAGGGAGATTCGAGATCAGTCTGTAATTAACTAGATCTTTGGGGTCAAGTTGTGGTTTTTTAATGAGAGGCTTAATAACAGCCAATTTGAAGGTTTTGGGGACATATCCTAATGAAAGTGATGAATTAATAATAGCCAAAAGAGGATCTATGATTTATGGAAGCAGCTCTTTTAGGAGCTTAGATGCAATGGGATCTAACATACATGTTGTGAAATAATCATAAATACCAGTTTATGCTGTGTGATTATGGCCTTGAAGGTCGTAGTTGGAAACCATTAGCCCCAGCTGGACCGTTTAGCCCCTGTGTGCGCAGTGGAATTGTGGCTAATAATAATTTCTGACTGGCACGTAACTGAACAAATCAAACAAATGTAAACAGGCAAAGGCGGTGCCCCCTACAAGGCGGGGCCCATGGGCAGAAGCCCAGTCAAGCCCAATGGTAAGTCTGGCCATGATTATGTCACAAAGGCTGTCTTGTGTGTATGTTTGGGCATAAAAAAGATCTACAAAGTTAGAAATCTCAAAGTCCACTACAAAGGGAAATTTAAAAATTCGTTTAAAAAAGATTTTGTTTTAAAAAAATCCCTTTTCAAGAACTACAATGAACGGCTCGTTTGGACTACAGCGTTATTTTCCGGTGTTTGTGATATCACAAAGCGGCCCATTAGAATATCATTAAAATAAATCCCGCCTATAGAAATTCGAATGGTTGGGGGTGGGGAGGGGCGAGGTTAGAACGCTTGGTTGAGTGCATCAGACAAGACGACGACGAAGAAGTGCTGCTGTAGCATTAAGTTTTCGCAAGTTATCACACATGCACCTGAATGATTATGTATGTAAATATGTATGTTACAGTTATGAAATGTTTTTAAATTGCTGACAGTACAATACTGGACAATGATGTAATCTGCAGAATTTACACTTCAGTTATGAGACTGCAGTGTTTCCCTTACATTGATTTATTTGTGCCGCCCGCCACAATATCAAAACTGACCTCCAACAAATAGATTTTCCAAAAGGCTTTGACTTCGTTGAATAAACATGAGCACTGCACGTTTCAAAATCAAAACCTGGTGCGGGTGTTTTTATATCACTGTATTTCTAATAGAAACCGACTGTCTTCAGAAAATTTTGGAAGTCATTTTCGTTTCATCTTGCGTGTAATGTGTGATAAAGCAGTGTTTGTGAGTGGAGCTCTGTACAGCGTTACAGGAGAAACCTCGCTCTCTCCCGCTCCAACAGCGCCTCCCACAGAGTGTCTGGGAAACACTGACTGGACTATGCTATAAATATTCTTAAATTATTAATAGAATTAAAGAACAATAAACATAATACATATTACCGTTGCACTTATCTGTACATAGTAAATACAGTTATTTTTTAAGTGGTTATTGACATCCTATCTAAAACGAGATTTAGCCAAAAAAAAAAACACAAAAACCCCAACTATAATGTTACCACTCTAATATGTCTTGCAATATTCGTGCGTGCAAAGGTTCTGCGCGATCCTCTTTGTTCAATATTCTTGGGGTCTGGATCCGGCTCAAATTTATTATGGGAATAAGGACTACTTGCACAACTACTTCCGCGTTCTGCTTATTACGGCTCGGGAGCTTCCGGTTAGCGTTCAGCGCACCTACATACAGACAGTTTCTCATGAGAACGCAGATTATTACTACATTTTAGGACTGGCATTTCTTTAATATATAATTATATGAAATATTCCTATAAATATATGTCCCTTTCAAATGTGCATTTTGAATAATAAATATTTTTCCCCACTAACCTGCATCAGTGCTCGTCTTCTCATGAACAGTATTTTTCTTCTACTGATCATATTTCATACCTGTTGAATGTAGAGTTTTAAATGAATTTGACTGATAACCATGGTTTTACTATAGTAAAAGTGCCATGTTTTTTTCTGTTTTTATCATTTGTATAACAACACTTTTACTACAAATAGCCTACCATAGTTAAACTATGGTCAGTGTAATAAAACCCGAGTTAATTTGTGGTTATATGGTTTAACTTCAATTGCAATTTTTGGTTTTATTTGTAGTAAAACCATGGTTAATTTGTATTGTTTGTGTGAATTGGTGCTCTTATTCCAAGCTACTGCTTATTCCAGTGTTTAAAATGGCTGAATGAATGAGCGGTAACTGCCTAATTTAACAATGTTAAACATTTAAATCATTTTTAACAGTAACACCTTGACAGTGCGACTACTTTGAATATTCATATTTTGGCATTAGGCTACATACAGTGAAATGATGACACAGAATAGTGACTAACATATTTAATACAGATAATAAATGTTCATTCTGATCTTACTCATCAGGTCTCTCAAACACTGCAGCGTTGCGGTTAGCCACTAGCTCAGAGCACTGACAGGCTGTGGTGAAACAACCACGTGTGATTACCAGCCACCGCTTTCTCAGATCGCTTTATGTTGGATTAAAACCTCACGTTGCGTTGAGTTTGGAAATCATCAGAATATATCTTCTCCTGTCTCTGAAAATATCCGGATTTTGAAATCATCCCGCGAACTCACATTATTAGACGTTTAAGTCAACTATATGATTACAGCACACTGAAAATATACATAACCATAGTTAACTGAGCCGTAATATTTCAAAACGGAAGTGCGTCACGACATCTAAACTGTTCGCCAATCACAACGCACTGGGACAGCTAACCAATCACAACACATTTAGTTTTTCGGAAGGCGGGGCTTCATCAATCCCGGAACTAATCGAGCCGTTTGTGCCAGGCTGGGGAGAGAGGTATTGTAATAATGTAAATTATGTGAAAAATAATGCGATTTTTGAACCACCAAGCATGAGAGCATGTTCTAGTACACACCCAAAACAAAATCAAGACTTTGTAAAAGAGCATAATAGGACCCCTTTAAGAAAATATTAGATGTGTATCAGTATAACGGATCCATGCCTTTATACTAGGCTTATGTTAATCAAACAAAAGAAAACAGAGAATCACTTACTGCTCTTAAGTAACTTCTGCAACTTGTAATTGTGTTTGTTTACTTCATACAATGCAGTTTTCATAAGCACTAAAATGCTGTTTATTTAGGTAAATTGTATCTCTGTATCTAGTGGTCTCTCTGAGGGCTAAGCCCCTGTGAAGGACGCTCAGAAGAAGAAAGCCCTGAACTGGCCACATCTGGACAGCTAAGAGTGTCCTTGCCTCGGTGTGAGAGATCCTTTCATGAGAGCCACACCAAACACTGCAGAGATGATCTGAGAAACACCAATATAGAGCTTATCTGGCCAAATAAATCACCAGAGCAACTCTTCTCAAAGATGAGGGAAAATAACTATTAAAACGAACTATAACGAACACAAGAACAACAACACGATTAATGAAGAGTAGATTACTGTTGTCTGAAAATAGCAGCTCTATGTGCTTGAAAAGCACTGATATCAAGCCCCCTTTCACCCAGGTGTAAGTATTTAGTTATTTTAAATCTTTTGTAATATGATCTAGAAACTGGAATTTATCCCTTATTGAGAATATCACAAATCACTTCACACTTGCTTACATTTAGATATAAGCCAGAAGCTTTTGAGAAGAAGAAAAAACAATCAGTGGTATTAATAGCTCTGGGAAGCTGTGATTTATCATTTGAATCAATCCTTTATCTTATCATTTGAAGGTTTTTGTTTTTTTTTTGCATGTGAATTTCTTTTATTTTTTTAGCGTGCGAACGGGACTTTTATTTTGGTGTGGTGCCGTGACGTCATAAGGCTGCGCCGCGCCGCGCTCCTGCATCTGAGATTCTGCTGAAGAAAGGTATGTTTTTAATCCTTTAAATCAGTAAAGCCCGTTCAGACAATTTTATAGAGAACTTACAAATGAATTATTTATTCACGTAATGTTATAATGTATCTAATAACACTAATGAACATAGTTTTTATGAGTAAAGTGAGTAAATAAATGAACCATTTTTGTGAGTAAACAGAAAAGGTGCGTTTCGTTTTCTATTTCAGATCAATTTTGTTCTTTTGAATTTTCCATTTATCAAGGAAACCTGAAACACTGATAATAATCAGAAATGTTTCTTGTTTGTGAGGCTGGGGAAGGCTTAGCTTTAATTTCATAATAAATCTCTAAAAGATCTCTAATGATTTATAAAAGGCTGCTTGCATGTTAACAGATGTCCCCAGTTTTCTGTCAAATAAGTTTGAGATGTTATTTTGTAATTTTTTATATTTGTCATATTTATTCTTAAAGACTTTATTTTAGGTTTTTAGTCATGAAAATTGTTACATAGCAAAGTTAATTGTGTTTAATTTACTTGTATAGAAATATAAAAGCAGAAAATGTTGGGCCAAATTGTGCAGCCCTACAAAGAAGCACAACAAACCTGGTGCTTTTTTTTCCCTATTGGTTTTAAAAATCATATTTTAACCAGAAAATCACAATTAAGATTTTTTACCCTCC
The DNA here is from genome assembly GCA_021397915.2 of Tor tambroides. Lineage (NCBI taxonomy): Eukaryota > Metazoa > Chordata > Actinopteri > Cypriniformes > Cyprinidae > Tor > Tor tambroides. The sequence goes on from JAFVLL020026393.1 coordinate 12,246, forward strand.
CTAAATCAAGCAGCTCTACTAATCCATTAACTCTCACTCTGACTGACTCACTTACTAGTGTGCTGACTACTGAACTAGGAGCTGATTGAGACACACAGAGATCTGTCTGTTAATTATTCTCATCTTAAACACAGAGAAACTCCTGCTGAAGCACACTGTTATAAAGATGATGTTTATGGAGACTGACTCTCTTACTAGTGAGCTGACTACTGAACTAGGAGCTGATTGAGACACACAGAGATCTGTCTGTTAATTATTCTCATCTTAAACACAGAGAAACTCCTGCTGAAGCACACTGTTATAAAGATGATGTTTATGGAGACTGACTCTCTTACTAGTGAGCTGACTACTGAACTAGGAGCTGATTGAGACACACAGAGATCTGTCTGTTAATTATTCTCATCTTAAACACAGAGAAACTCCTGCTGAAGCACACTGTTATAAAGATGGCGTTTATTAAAGTCGAGAGTGAAGACATGAAGATTGAAGAAGCTTTTACTGTCAAACTTGAAGATACTGAGGAACAAACAGAGATGATGTTTGTTATAGAGGAGAGTGAAGACGTGAAAATTGAAGAAGCTTTCAGAGTCAAACATGAAGATACTGAAGAACAAACAGGTTGGTTTTCATTTCTCAAGTCTTTCTCCAGTCATTGTGTGTCATGCATCTCTTTATCTGTTTTTGTCTCACAACCGACTTAATGACATGTAATTAATTTAAGAAAAAATGTAAGAAAATAGCCAAACAAAACAACTTGTGTGTAACATTAAACCCAATATCTACTTCTGAATTAAATTGAATGAAATTCATTCATTTCTATCACTTAATTATGCAAGATTCCTTTTTTTGGTTATAATGGAATCTTGTAAACATTACTTTCTTTCCGTGCATGCTGATTAAAACACATTTTACTCCTGAAAATGAGGAAATTAAACTGAAAAATTCTTTCTCCTTTTGCGAAAGAAAAGTAATTAATGCTGTTTTTATCTTTTTTGATGCACATGGAAGCTGACAATATTCAATATTTAATTTTCAAAATTTTTTATAAAAAAACTGCAAAACTGAACATCTTTCTAATACGTTATAGATGAATGGCAGATTCATGTTTGGAGCAGGAGAGTGTGTTAAATATATCTATAGTGCTTGAAGTGGGCCAGTACCTAACTTCTGACATGTTGCCGGTTCTCAGAGTCAAAGTAGGTGCGTTTCCATTACAGATCTGCGCAAAACTTTGGCGATATTTTATAAATGTTGATTAAAAAAAAAAAAGTATTGCGAAAATTACATTAATGGCTTTTCCATTAACCGATGTTATGCGACTAAAACGTAATTCTTTCATCTCGCAATAAGTCATGGCAACGGATTTTGGTGGGATTTTGACAGATTTTGGCTGTATTTAATCGAAGGAGGCGTATGCGTATGTCCTTACAGAAGCAGCGTGGAGAGCCGCTTCAGAAACGTGTGCGGCGCAGCTGGTATAAACACAAGCATTGACTAGAGTGGCCGCAATCAAACTCCAGTGACCGTGTCGGAGCCGTAATGCACTGCAGACGTGTGCAGTATAAATTGTGTGCAGTGTAAGCATTAATGGCAGGGAAAGCCCCTTATACTTGAGAGCGGCCACGTATGAAGTGTTTCTTGGAGGTTATAGTACACTGAAGAATGATCTAATTACTTAGTAATGCGTTACTGTAATTTGGTTACTTTTTTTAGTAACACAGGAATATAACGCGTTATAATTTTCAAAATAGTAATTAGAGTATAGTTACATGCAGAGGTCTCTATACATTACTGCCACATTACATTGCTGACAGAATGCATTGTTTTAACATTTAGATTATAAAAATAAAATATGTTATAAAAATAACAGTGTTCTGTGAATGTTGATGCTTTAATAACATATTTATCGGGAGTGTTTATGCTGGGATTTCATGTAAATTTCATGAATGTAGCCACAGAAAAAAGTAACGTAACTAGTAATGAAACTAATTACTTTTGGAATAAAGTAATCAGTACAGTAAAGTGATTACTTTTAAAAGGACTAATCAGTAATCAGTAATTTAATTACATTTTCAAAGTAACTTGCCCAACACTGGTCGGGGACACCCCTAATATACTGTGAATCCACCAGAATCTTACAATATACTGTGATACAGAATTTTTCCTCATACCGCCCAACATTACACTCAGTGAAATGGACCATGTTGATACAAAGCTAAAGTAAAGCACCGCACATGACAAATAACTTAGGTCTATTTTTATTGGCACAATAAAACTCTCAGCTTTTGATGGGCTACAAAAAATCACAACTGTTTTGGTGCAGCAGAGACTAGAAAAACATACAAATTTTTTTGTGATATAACACACTCATAATTGACAAATAATAATAATAACAAAAAAGATGTCTTTTAGACTTTTTATTTTTTTGAAAAATGGCTAAAGACTCAGCTGCTTGAATTGAGAAATGCAGGTCATTCCACCAGCTGGGAACAGTCCAGAAAATGGTCTGTGAGAGTGATTTTGTGCCTCTTTGAGATGGCACCACGAGACGTCGTTTATTTGCAGAACGCAAGCTTCTGGAGGGTGCATAAATCTGAACTAGTGAGTTTAGGTATGTTGGTGCAAAGCCAGTGGTTGTCTTGTAGGCAAGCATCAGTACCTTGAATTTGATGTGAGCGGCTATTGGCAGTCAGTGTAAACTGATGAAGAGAGGTGTAACGTGAGCTTTCTTCGACTCGTTGAAGACAACTCTAGCTGCTGCATTGTGGATCAGTTGCAGAGGCTTGATAGTGCATGCTGGAAGACCCGCCAAGAGAGCATAACAATAGTCCAGTCTGGATAGAACAAGAGCTTAGACAAGGGGTTGTGTGGCCTTCTCTGATAGGAAGGGTCTTATTTTCTAATGTTGTAAAAGGCAAATCTGCAAGATCAGGCAGTAGTAACAATATGGTATGTGAAGCTTAACTGATCATCAATCACAACTCCATGGTTCCTGGCTGTCCTGGAAAGAGTTATGGTGGACAAACCTAGCTGTATAGAGAAGTTGTGATAGAGAAGAAGTGCTGGGTTGGCTGAGACCATGAGCAGTTCTGTCTTAGCAAGGTTGAGTTGAAGGTGAGAAGTCCAGTCAGATATGTCTGTCAGACAGGCTGCAATGCGAACAGCATCCGTCAGATCATCTGGTTGGAATGAGAAGTGGAGTTGAGTGTCTTCAGCGTAGCAGTGATAAGAAAAGCCATGATTCTGAATAACAGATCCTAATGATGACATGTAGATGGAGAACAGAAGTGGTCCAAGCACTGAGCCTTGAGGCACCCCAGTAGCAAGAAGTTGTGACTTAGAAACCTCACCCCTCCAAGACACCCTAAAGGACCTACCAGAGAGGTAAGACCAGGGTTCCTGCAGGATTTTTAAGCTCAAATTTAAGACTTTTTAAGACCTTTTTTAAGACCTGCACAAATAAAATTAATACCATATGCGCGGGGTAGGGCAATGTCTATGGTAAACTATTAAACTGTAAATTACTGTAAAAAGCATGATTTACAGTTCAGATAGACTTTTTCACAAAAACAAAAAGTTTTATAAAATGATACACTTCACATTTCAGCCTTTAAACTGTCTTTTAAGAAAAAGTATTTATTATATTAATATTA
>JAFVLL020026396.1:0-15632 GCA_021397915.2 Tor tambroides
CCGCCGAGCCATTGGTTCGTTTTTATAGCACTGCACGAACCAATGGACGTGCAGTTTCACTGCGTGATTGAAAAGGCTTCAGTGGAAGAGGAAAACAGAGTTTTTCCCATACAAGCGTCTTACGACGCAGTATTCGTTCCCATATTTCAGGGAACCGAGGTTACGATAGTAACCGAGTACGTTTTGTGATGTTAGGTTTAGGTGCTGTGTGGTTACACAGTTACTGATGGTTAGGTGTCAGGGTTGAAACACCCTGGTCTCTCATTCCAAAGACACTGACGGTTAGGTTTAGGTTGAGTGCAGTTACAGTCCTAGTCAAATAAAATACCAGCATCATTGATCAGAGAAGAAGAGATTCAAATTAAAAAGGAAAAGTTCAGAGAAAAAAAAATGTGTGTAGAGACTAAGTAGACATATTTTCCTCAATTTTCATTGAGGCCTCTGGGGTACAAAGAGTCCAGGCATTTCATCCACTGTCTTTCTGTCCTCAGTCTGTCCTGGAGGAACCAGATTGGATTTGCCTGAAGTCCTGTATCTCTGAGGGCAGGAAGGACATGTGCCAGAAAGTGTTGTACTAAGTGTCTGCGTTTTTCCATCTTGTGTAGAATGTTGTGGGTGTGTTGGTACAATCTCACACGCAGCTCATTCTTTGTTTGGCTTATGTACTGCCTATGGCACTTCGTGAAGAAAATCAGATATACACAATTGACTGATTGGAGGGACAGAGTTTGCTTGAGTTCAAATATTTGTTTAGTGGATCTATTCCTAATCCAATGTAAGGAGAGATAGTACTTGCAGGAACCTGCTTTACCCTTGGGTGTTTTACTTTGGACCACACATCCAAGAGGTTCTTATTTCTGCGGTAGGCCCCTATGGGTCTGTGTTTCTGTAAGTACTGTGTGGGTTCTAGAAATTTCAGAAAGTTTTGCTTCAACTCCCCATTCAGTTGGGTTCTCGGTGATGAGAAGTATGCCACTAATGGGATAATTTTATTTCTGGGTTGTGTCATTGTAACTGGATTTTGGATTGATTTTTTTGAGTAGTCTTAGAGTTTTTCACAAAAAAGATGTTGAAAATCCTCTGTCTGAGTGCTACAAAGATAATTTTTGTGGCTATTAAAAACTGTGATTCCTGAGAGAAGATCCTGTGAAATCTTAACAATTGAAATTTTAAAATTCCTCTAAATGTGTCTTGGATGGAAACTGTTCCTGTGAAGTAAACTGTGAGTATTGTTTCTTTGAACAAAAAAAAAAAAAAATCTAAAATTCAGTTGGTTACTTTGAAGAACATTTGGGCCCTTATGGGTGACACTGTCCAGAAAATTCACCTCAATTAAGTCAACTCAATTTTTATTGAAGTTTTATTGTGAAAGCGATGAAGTCTTCTCTGGAATTGGTCAAAATACCCCATATGTCATACATGAAATGGTAGTAGGGAAAGGGATTCAACAACAACAACAAAAAAAAAGTGCAGACTCTTCCCAGCTGGCCTTGAAAATGTTGGCGTAAGAGTGTGCAAATTTTTTGCCCATTGCAGTACCTTTAATTTGGAGATGGAATTTAGAATCAAATTCAAAGTCGTTTTTTGTCAGACTGAGTTCTAATAATTTGAGAATGTACTTATCTGTTCTCTTTGCATTTGGGAATTTCTCCATGCACTCTCTTACTGCATGCATGCCTGCTTGGGTTTCAGTGTTCTTATATAAACTATCAATGTCAACTGTAAAAAGAAAAGCATCATATGGGACTTTTAGATTTTTTTTTTGTCTTTTCAATAAAATCATGTGTGTCTTTTAAACAACTGCTGTGTTTCTGTGATATGGGGTTCAAAAAATATTCTACATATTAAGCTGTAAAGTACGTTTCACTACTACAGTCTGAAACTATTGGTCTACTGGGGGAATTTTATGGGGGGACGCTCCATTTAGTGGGTTCCTCAGGAATTTTAGGTAACAGATAAAATCTTCTCGGCCTTGGTGCACCTGTGCCCATTAAATACTCTTTTTTTATTTTTATTTTTTTTTATTTCCGTTGTTCATTTTTTCATACATTTCCTCTAAAATATCTTTGACCTCAGCCATTGTCTGTGGATATATGGGTTCCTCAAGAGGACGATAATGCTGCATCATTTAATTTCAGTGAGGTTTAGCCACAGGTGGTGCTCCAGCACCACTAAACTGGCCATTGACCCCCGGATGGCCTGTGCTGTTGCCTTTGTAGCTCGCAGGGACAGGTCTGTTGCACTGCACAGCTCCTTGAAAGCTGCGGGGTCGGGTCCAGACTCATCCATAGCCTGGAGGAGTTTGGCCTGAAAGACCTGGAGCATGGCCATGGAGTGCAGAGCTGAGGCCACCTGCCCGGCCGAGGAGTACACTCATCCAGCGAGGGCAGGCGTGGTCCTGCATGGCTTGGAGGGATGAGCAACCTTCGCTTTCTATCCAATGGCAGTGGGCGGGCAGAGGTGCGCGGCCACTGGCTCATCTAGAGGAGGCAGTTTTTTGTAGCCCTTCTCTTCAGCGCCATCAACTGAGGTGAGCGCAGAAGAAGTAGACGTGCAAAGGCGAGCCGAGTAGGGAGCGTGCCACAATTTCATGAGCTCATCATGGACCTGCGGGAAAAAAAGGCGAGGCTCACTGACGAGGGGCCTGATGGCGCCCTGGCAGGAACCATTTGTCCAGACGGCTACGATTGGGCTCCTCCGGCATAGACCACTCCAGTCACAGCTCCTCAACTGCCTTTTCCTAAATATGCAGAAGATGCTGGAAAACCAAAGAATGTGCAGGAGCTGGAGGACTTTTTTGAAGAACAGCAGGCAGTTGAACTGCTCAGGACAAACAAGGAACTCATAAACAAGTTTCACAAAATATAAAAACAGTCGTGGATCATCCAGGAAATGACATATAGTATTAAGATTCAAGGGTATGTAAACTTTTTAATAGGGTCATTTTTATAAATTCAGTTATTATTTTGTCTTGTGGAGTATATGTAAACATCCGTTATGTGAAATAGCTAATTCAGGACAGTACTAATTAAAAAATAACATGCAATTTTTGGTAACACTTTAGATTACAACCTGCAAGGAACTACGTAAGTATACTTAATTTACGGTGTACGTTTCTGTAATTATAGTGTACCTATAAAGAACATAAGTGTAGGTATAAGGGAATAATATGCGTCGTTTGGGGAATAAAGGGGTAACAACCTAAGGGGTACCTATTCTAATATTACATGGTATGTATGCCCTAAACAATAATCTTATGTTGGGGAGTGATTTAGAAAGACAATATACTTTTTATAATTTTATATTGGTATTTTATTATAGGTATTTTTAACCATTCTATTATTAAAGGATACATGATGGAGATTACTGAACAACAAAACTGGACATCTAGTGAAATGAGTTAATGAGTTTCTGCTATGATTTATAATTCACGAGTCTGCTTACCTTATGAAAGCTTATTCGTCGATCTCAGCAACTTCACACCAGCAACTTCCCAACACCACTATCACCAAATAACTTTGCATGATATACCTGTCAGTCATGTGTCGTATGTGTCATGTGTTCCCGCCTCTTGTGTCCTTATTTGGTTTGTTTCCTGTCCTTGTTAAGCGTGATTATTATTTAATTATGTCCCAGCTGTGTTTTGTTAATTAACTGGGGATATCAGAGACTTATTTTACATCTTGTAAAAAGGAGCATAATAGGTCCCCTCTAAGTCTTGTCGTGCCCACAGAAACAGTTTTAGATCATCTTGTCTTGTCTTGTCTTATGTCGTCATGTCCAGGGAGACTCCTTGGGGGCAGCCGCCTGCCTCTCCTGCCTGCCATTCCCAGCCGCCTGCCTCTCCTTGTCGCAGAAGTGGAAGCGATTGCTGAGGGACCCTGTGAGGGCCCCTGACTCCTCGTCATGCCCAGAGGAAGCCTCAGCTTCCAAGCTAGCCCAGGAGGGCTTCCTGTTCCTGTGGGCTGTCCAGTTTCTGTTTGTTTAGCCCTGGAAGGCTCCGGATACCCTGCAGCTGCCCCATGGAATTTTTTTGGGGGTAGTAAGGTTCTGGCTGTAGTGGCCGGGCCGAGGGGACCGAGGCCACAGCCACGAAGGACCACCTGCCATGGCCTCCTGAGCTCCCTGCACCGCCATGGCCTCCTGAGCTCCCTGCTCCGCTATGGGCTCCGTCTGTCTGTTCCGCTCTGGAGGCCCCGTCCTGTTTGCTTATCCATGTCTGTCCTGAGGGGCCTCCAGAGCGCCCACATTATGTCAGTCATGTGTCGTGTTCCAGCTTCTTGTGTCCTTATTTGGCTTGTTTCCTGTCCTTGTTAAGCGTGATTATTATTTAATTATGTCCCAGCTGTGTTTTGTTAATTATCCTGTGTATTTATAGTCCTGTCTGTTCAGTTAGTGTTTGTCTGGTCTACTCGTTACTCCCGGTGTTTCTGTGTGTCAGCCTTGCCTTGTCTTGCCCTGCCTTGTCTACATTTTAGACTATTATTTTGAGTTAATCCTCGTCTTCGTATTCCTCATTCCTCCCCGTTGTGTGCACCGTGACAATACCACCAAGGTTCAATGCAGCTTAAAACAAGCTTACCTCTTTCCAGCTGTTCACAGAAAAAAATACATGATACAACATTTGTATTTCAGTGGATGTATACTGTGATGTTTTTATAGCACAAAAAAGAGGGTTTAATTTGGCCATCAAACAATTAAATTAAAACTAGTGCAATATTTTTCTCTGTAATTACTGTGTAAATATACACTTCTTCTGTGTTTGTCCAACTTGTTCTGTGTTTGTCCAACTTGTTCCTCCCTTATTCCATGTAGTTACAGGGTAAATACAACATTTGCGGGCGGTAAATTAAAGTGGTGCTTGTTCCTCCCTTATTCCATGTAGTTACAGGGAAAGTGGCTACAACAAATTGCTCTGAAACGATTGTTTATACAGTAGGTCGTACATACATACATTGTATATCAGGTAATATTGCAATAAATGTGGTGACTGTTTTATTTAATTCAAACATTATTTGATATTTACTATAGACCTGCTGCTGGGTTAAATGAACCCAAAATGTTTTTTTTTTATTAAAATCACACACACAATATGACAACAGTAACAACACAGGCAACAGAAAATAAAAGATAATTTATTACACCTGTTCAGAAAAAAGCAAAGCAACTCCATACTTATACATCTTGTACAGTTAAACCAAATTCTTTTGAAAAGCTTGTTTAAGAACAAATTTAAGACTGTGTTCAATTTGTTAATTTTTTTCGCCAACTGACGAAGTTAAACTATTATGGCCAAACCATCACGCCAATAAACACAGTAATAAACACTGAAAGTCAAGAACTATAGTGAACTGACAGGATTTTACCGTCTTTGATTTTTACCATTTTGATCCACGTCCTCAAGCACCATTTTGACTAGTTCACAGTTCCCGGTTTCAATCGCCGCTCAATGTTGTGAGAACATACTCGGACAAAACCCTCCGGTTTTAAAAGAACACATTCCAGTCAGTTTCAAACATCTCTCTCCTCTTCGCTTCGATTGGTTTTCTTGTATTTTCGACACATATTCCCGCCATGAGCACCGCAAACACGGATAGACTTGTCTCAAGCGCCAGTCAAGCTGTTTCCAGTTCCAGATCACCACATTCACTGCTCCAGTTTTAAACCAACACACTCCAGACAGAAAAAAAACTAATCGAAACCCAGATGAGGGTTAATTTTGAAACTATTTTCCACACGTTCCCATCTTAAGCAGACATGGATTTCATCGCACACAGAACCGTTCGCGTTTGACCTCACGTGACTTGCTGCATGCTCTCTTTTACGTCCTCCACATTCCTAACCCAGCACCGTCGGGTTACTTATTACTGATATCAGCCTAAATTGGGTCAAATCAAGCCAGCTTCCTAACCCAACAGTCTCAACCGAGCATTTGGATTGAAACAATTACCAGTGTGTTTTATATGTTTAGGCTATAAAAAAGTGCACAGTGTATATTTTTGCTAAATCGCATGCAAATATAAGATTGTTGTTAGGTCATACATACCACGTAATATTGCAATAGGTACCCCTTAGTTTCAAACTACTTACAGTAGAAATCATTTGTAATTTTACAGGCTATTACCCCTTTATTCTCCAAACTTCGCATATTATTCCCTTATGCCTACACAGAGGTATAGGTACACTATAATAATAGGTACACGCACTGAATAGGTACAGTATAATTACAAAAAAGTTACATTGTAAATTCTGTTTACTTACGCAGCACATTGCGGGTTGTAATCTAAAGCGTTACCCAATTTTCATGATCCCTCTTATTTTGTTTCAGTTATTAACATTTTGCACATTCTGCAAGGGGTATGTAAACTTAAGAGCACAACTGTATTTCTGCAGAAAAAGCCATAATTTAAAGAGGCCACAGAAAAACAGGATCAAGAGGACAGATGTCATGAAAACAGAGAGAAAAGCAACAGGAAGAACAAGAGATTAGAAGAACAGAGAGAAGGAGGGCAGAGAGCAGAGGTATAGAGTCATGTATGTCTCTATTAATGAATAGTGAGAGAATAGGTTTATATGTAGTGTATAGAATGTGTTGCATTTGTAGGTGACACCCCATCCCAGACCTCATTAATGTTCAAACCCAAACCCTGGCTATGGCCCTGCTAACCACATATTCGTATTTGCTAAAACCAATCCATTTGAGCCTTTCTAAAAGTGATGACCATCTACTATCCCTCACATGTAAGTTTTCGACAGGTTTCACTATGCTTTAACCGACATTTTCAAACATTTTGCCCCCAAAATTATAATCAAACCTATACATGTGTGGGCTGACAAAAAGTCAAGACTACACCTAACATTGGTACTTAGTTGTTTAATATCAATTAGCTGTGAAATATGACATGAGAAAAATTGTAAAAAATAATTACAGTAACAAAAACATTTTGGTAAAAAGATGCTGATACAGTACAATTAATTTGTAGATTAGGAAAAAAAATCTATATTCTAAGCTATAGATACGCATGTAATCTACCCATAATGTATTTCTCAGTGTGAAAGCAAGAGAACATGAAACATTTAAAATATGTTAAAATAAACCATATTACAATGTCCAATTTTAACATTGTCTCAGAGGCCTAACAAAGAAAAAAAACACTTTTCGTTCATTAAATATTTCATTAGGAACCTATCACAATGTAATCTAGTCACAAGCACTCTGTATCAATCAATAAAATGAAGATTTCTATAATGAAATGAAAATTTCTATATTAATTCTATAAAGAAACACACAATCAGAAATCTTCAGGTTTGAGTGTGGCCAACAAAAACAAACAAAACACTAATGTACAATAATGAAAACTAGCACAACAATAACACAACCCCTTTAAGTTGCAGTATTCAAATGGCCACTGTACAAAGCAATGTTTGTTGTGGAGGCTTTAAGTTGGTAGTGTTAAAACTTACAAATCAGTAGTATACTTGATGTCATAAGCTACTGGTCCCTCCATTGTGAGGCCTAAGAAAAAGGACACCTCCTCCATGCTACATCCACTTCGAAGACCACCCAGGTAAACTGGCCGCACAGGAATTCTAAGATTCCCACCATAGTGAACATATATGACACCATTTTCTGTTTTTCCCTTAACTCTCTGAAGTAGGTTTTGCACCTCTTTTTCTCTCCATATTGCTCCGCTCTGCCATAGTTGGTGGATATTGGAGTGTTTTTCTTTGTCTACCACCTGATCTAGCTTTGCTTTATGGATGACCCTTTTCAGTTCTTTGGATTTTCCCAGGTAGAAGTGTGCAATGGCACTTTTTGCTGGGAACAAATGGGAGAAGCGCCGATGAAAGGATTTCTTTGTAGATGTAACGTATGTGCATATGTTTTTCGACAATGTTGCGTTATCCCTGTTGCTTTCCTTTCCTGGCCATAGCAATAACATTGCAAGGTAGTAGGCCTCAGTACAGTCTGAATAAGTGCCCTTCTCTTGGAGGACGATATTCAGAAGGTGCAGAAGTTCATTAAACCTCTTTAGGATTGGTGACCTAGGCTTAATACAGTAGAGAACAATGTTTGCCAAGATGAAATTCACTTGGTTGATGTAATTCTTAGAATTTTCAGAAATGAACTGCCATTTCTTTAAAATGAGTTCCATTTGAGACCCATTTTTTTCGGTTAGACATTGTAGCAACCCAGCAAATGTATTGGCACGCCTTTCTTCCAAATAACATCTGTAGTCCTCCAACTTCTGTCCTAAACTAAGATTTGGTTGACTTGCTCTCTCCATTTCTTTCTCTTCTCCAGACTGACAGAATAATTTAACATATTTTTTGAAGAGTTCTGAAACTTTTCTCTTGTTTCTGTCCTCAGCCGTTTCTCTTTCAATCGACCTAGGTTTCAGGTAGGTGAAGTAGTTTTCATAAAATTCAAAAATTTCTTTCATTCTTGGTTTCAAAGAGAATAAATATTTTTCATGGTTTATTAGCGTGGGAATGAATTCAGCAGTACTCCGATCGGTTTCACGATAACTGTGGAGAGATGTACCGTTTTTAAGGAAACGTAATAATGTTTCCCATTGATAACCATCATGTTTTCTAAAAATTTTCTCTAGAACATCAAAGATGATCATTGCAACATCAATCTCGCTAACATAGCCAGATGTATTGTAAGTCCTTTGCCTTTTCCTGATTGGTTGATCAAGGGAATCCATCTGGTCATCCTTCTTTGCAAGATCCTGTGAATCTTTGAATGCCATAGTGGCCTTGACAGCCAACTGCAAACATTTCTCTAACTCCTCTGGAGTGAGTTCATTTTCCTGCTCTGTTTCATACAAAAGTTTCAAGTGACTTTTGTAAACCTGTCCCAAAGTGTCAGCGATATAAGAGTTGTATTCCTTTTGTCTTGCATCCTGTGCCCATTGCAAAGCAGAGGTGAAATCTTTCTCTTTCAGGTAGAAGTGTCTCGCTAGAGCCTGAGGCACTGTTGCATTTTTGTCAAATCTTTTTGTGGCAAGTGTTAAAACGTCTTTGCTCTCTGCCAAAGGCATTTCTTCAATCAAAGGAGAAAAGAGTGTGTCTTTGTCATCACCAAGTTCCTTTCTTTGACGTGTGATCAGCATACTCAAAATACTTTGAATGAGTATATCTTTGCCCATACCAGATTTGTACAGTTGGTTGCAATGCAGTAAGTTGGTTGTTATTTCACTGAGTTTAAGATTGTGCTTACTTATAAGGACTTTGAGGCAGTTTTCTGCAATCATTTGGTGCAGGAAGCGAACTGCTTGATAAGTGCCACATTCCTCAACATTGAAAGAGATAAACAAGGTTGAATAAGGATTCATTTTTTCTTCCAATGTTTCCTGCTTCCAAAGATTCTTGATTCCAACAAGTTCCTCACATAGTGACAATGACATACATGAGCCGTGTACATATGTATTTAACAGTGCTAAGAACGAGAGTAACTGCCCTTCCTTTTTTGAGACATCAAGGTCTTTTAGAATGTTGCATACAAGGTTTTCTATGTATTTTTCACTGAAGTCCTTAGTCATGATCATAAAGGCATAGAATGTTTCAGGTTTTTCATGATGGCCTTTGAGCTCCTTCAGCTTCATCTGGAAAAAGCTCTGCTCCTTTGCAGATAGTTTGTTGGTAATGAAAACATTGTCAATTCTGCTCTTTCTGGAGCTCTCACTCGGAAACTGTGATCTCTCACAGTTAAGGATGATCACCATCAAACTCTCCTGTTTTTTTTTCTCATGTGCTGCACAGAGTATGCACCGCTGTAGGTCCTCAACATCTTCCCAGTTATCCACTAAAAGGAGAACAGGTGTGTACGTTGATGGTTCCTCTTTTCCATAGGTCAGCAATTGAGTGACTTGGACTGCTATTTCACTACTTTGCGCAGAATTATTTTTCAAGACAGCACACCTGAATTTTTGTCTCAGGTTCCACAACACATGCATGGCCAGTGTAGTTCCACCACAGCCAGGGTGATGGAACAAGTTAATTATTACACATGGGGATGAGTAACCCTCTGTTGGTGTTATGAGGTTGTGTAGTTCTTCATACTTATCACGTTTTATGAATGGAATGGACCCTGGTCTTTCTGACAGGTAGAAATTCCACCATTTCACTTGGCCACCTCTGTAAAAGTCTTCCTCAATTTTATTCTTGAATTGCATGAAAGAATCCATTGTTTCAATCTCTGTATTTTCACATTCATTCTCAGAAAGTATTTCAAGGACTGTCATCTGAGCCTCATCCTTTTTTGTAAGAAGGACAGAACTAGAACCAAAAGAGGGCAGGTATCTGTTCACTGAACTTGTTTGAGGCTCCCTTGTTTTCTGAATGGTGCAATTGATCTCATTCAGACTTAACTCATAAATACATTTACTTGTAATATCAAGTTTACACCGAGTTTGTACCACCTGTTTCCATTGTTCAAATACTGTTAAATCTTTACATATGCAAAGCATGTTGTCATCTCCTTCAAGTTTTTGGTAAATTGCACAGAATGTCTCAGTGATTGGGCTAGAGATGTCATTCACAGCTGAGTGGAGTAAAAACATAACCACTAATTTCTCTTTTGATATAATGTCAGGCTTGCAAATGAAAGAAATCATTTCACTGACTTCTGTGGCACGTTTTTTCAACCAGTCACCATCGTTGAAAGGCATATCTGGTTCAGTTTCATTGACTTGACCATTACAAAAAACCCAGCTGGTCTGTTTAAACAAGTTCAGTTTGCTAATAATTGTAGAGATGTTGTCTGTAGTGTTGTACAACCGTGGGTAGTGTATATTAGCCATACGATCTTTGCGATAGTAACAAAAGGTTCCATTCTTTTGGGACTCTGGATCAAAATCAAGGACCATAAACAATTTAAGCTCTTTCAAAAAACTCAGATGCTCTGTTTGACTGACATGACACTTGTTTGTGATGACAATAAATTGTAAAGAGTTTTCCAGAATGTCCCTCCCATGAGTGATAAGTTGTTTAAGTCTTTGGCCTTGAGAGCTTTGTCCCATAGACTGACTGTCCCTCTCCTCTGCTGACTTTCTAGATGAAGCCCAAGACTTCACATCATCTGTTACTTTCTTCATTTTCTCCTGAACAGACCTGGGATTTTTATCAGCAAGAACATTGATGGTGCTTGCCCCAGAGCGAATAAAAAGGCATTCTGTTTTATACTTTTTCTTCCCCTCCTCCTTTACTCTAACAGTATAAAAAAGTTTTTCCAAAGTTTCAGAATAATTTGGGACAACATCAACTTCAATAACCCACTTGTCCACATTGATGTTGTCCAGGCATTTTACCTGAACGAATTTGGGAGGCCTAATGCAAATCTTGGCAATATTGGTGTTTTCTTCAAAGTGCTCCTCGATACGCTTATCAAATTCATCAATGTATTTATCAGGAGATGTCAACTCTAGTCCAATAATTTGTCCATGTTCATACTGTGGTTGATCTCCGACTCCAAAATGGATAGTTCCATTTGTTCGAGAATTCATGCATGCTGCAGCAAACCGAAATACTTCTTCTGTGAATTTTTTAAGGATATCTTTCTCTGAAGCATTCTCAGTATTTGCCATGAGCTTGTACTCATGCACAGGGTCAGTAAGATTGCTTGGACCCGTTTCAGGAGGAAGTAGTTCATTTTGTATATATACAAATGATGTGCTAATTTCATCAAAAGGACGGGGCTTGCACAAATGTTTTACAAAGATCTTTGACGCGTCCAATAAGTTATCTGAAAAGTTACTCTGACTCAGGTGCTCTTTGGTCTCCATCCTGACATTTTTTGGATTTGTTGCTTTTGTCGAGTGTGACAACAAAGTTTTTGATTGTGCACTTCTTGCCCCATTTCCTTTTTTGTACTTAAAGTCGTTTACTGTATCATGCAATAACTCCCCTCCAGCACCTTTTGGTTTGTCCTCTGAGGCCCATGACAATGTGTGTTCAACTGCTTTACCATCGCAGTTTTCCTGATTGCTTGGGTGTGGGTGTATCTCAACTTCAGCAGATGTGCAGGTAGGTTTTTCAACTGCTGCTTTGTCTTGCTGATAATGTTCTGTTGTAGAGCCCCCTACTAATGCATCTGTATCATCAGGTATGGCCCTGCTCCTGAAAATTTCTGAGGGCATTTTAGACACTTTTTTAATTACTTGAACTGCAGGTCCATGCTTCCAACCAAGAACTATCAAGTCTTTTTTATCAAATGAGAGGAGACATGCTCCTGACACATCTTCATTGTAAAGAATATCAGCGTACTTCTGAGGGATTTTGACCACATCAATGAGCCATTGGCGAACATCCTCTTTGGTCCAGTCATCTATTTTATTAAGTTGTGTCTCCATATCTGCTGTTCTGCTATGTTGGGTACATTCTGCAATCTAAAAGAAAAGAGATTAAAATGAATTAATATTGACATTCCGAGGTATTATTTTACTTGTTGAGTTCAGATGCAAAGGCTTCTAAGTGCCGTCTGAAATTTTCTTCTAAAATGAGCATTTTTATCAGGCTCCTATATTTATGTTCGGTTATTTCACTTCAAATGCATAGAAAATTACCTATATGTTGCCATTAGAGTAAAATTACTGAACCTAAAGATAGGAGCCTGATAAAAATGCTCATTTTAAATGATAATTTCAGACGGCACTTAGAGGCTTTTGCATCTGAACTCTTCATATATATACACAGTATCTCACAGAAGTGAGTACACCCCTCACATTTTTGTAAATATTTTCTTATATCTTTTCATGTGACAACACTGAAGAAATGACACTTTGCTACAATGTAAAGTAGTGAGTGTACAGCTTGTATAACAGTGTAAATTTGCTGTCCCCTCAAAATAACTCAACACACAGCCATTAATGTCTATACCGCTGGCCACAAAAGTGAGTACACCCCTAATTGAAAATGTCCAAATTGGGCCCCAAGTGTCAATATTTTGTGTGGCCACCATTATTTTCCAGCACTTCCTTAACCCTCTTGGGCATGGAGTTCACCAGAGCTTCACAGGTTGCCGCTGGAGTCCTCTTCCACTCCTCCATGACGACATCACAGAGCTGGTGGAGGTTAGCGACCTTGCGCTCCTCCACCTTCCGTTTGAGGATGCCGCACAGATGCTCAATAGGGTTTAGGTCTGGAGACATGCTTGGCCATGCTTGACCTTTACCCTCAGCTTCTTTAGCAAGGCAGTGGTCATCTTGGAGGTGTGTTTGGGGTTGTTATCATGTTGGAATACTGCCCTGCGGCCCAGTCTCTGCTTCAGTATGTCACAGTACATGTTGGCATTCATGGTTCCCTCAATGAACTGTAGCTCTCCAGTGCCGGCAGCACTCATGCAGCCCCAGACCATGACACTCCCACTACCATGCTTGACTGTAGGCAAGACACTCTTGTCTTTGTACTCCTCACCTGGTTGCTGCCACACGCTTGACACCATCTGAACCAAATAAGTTTATCTTGGTCTCATCAGACCACAGGACATGGTTCCAGTAATCCATGTCATTAATCGCAACTGTCTTCAGCAAACTGTTTTCAGGCTTTCTTGTGCATCATCTTTAGAAGAGGCTTCCTTCTGGGATGACAGCCATGCAGACCAATTTGATGCAGTGTGCGGCGTATGGTCTGAGCACTGACAGGCTGACCCTACACCCCTTCAACCTCTGCAGCAATGCTGGCAGCACTCATGCGTCTATTTCCCAAACACAACCTCTGGATATGACACTGAGCACGTGCACTCAACAACTTTGGTCGACCATGGCGAGGCCTGTTCTGAGTGGAACCTGTCCTGTTAAACCGCTGTATGGTCTTGGCCACCGTGCTGCTCTTAGCAAACTTCTTATAGCCTACCCCATCTTTATGTAGAGCAACAATTCTTTTTTTTCAGATCCTCAGAGAGTTCTTTGCCATGAGGTGCCATGTTGAACTTCCAGTGACCAGTATGAGAGAGTGAGAGCGATAACACCAAATTTAATACACCTGATCCCCATTCACACCTGAGACCTTGTAACACTAACGAGTCACATGACACAGGGGAGAGAAAATGGCTAATTGGGCCAAATTTGGACATTTTCACTTTGGGGTATACTCACTTTAGACATTAATGGCTGTGTGTTGAGTTATTTTGAGGGGACAGCGAATTTACACTGTTATACAAGCTGTACACTCACTACTTTACATTGTACCAAAGTGTCATTTCTTCAGTGTTGTCACATGAAAAGATATAATTAAATATTTACAAAAATGTGAAGGGTGTACTCACTTCTGTGAGATACTGTATATAATTCTGTTTTTTTTTTTCATGCTCCTGTTTAGGTTCAGTAATTTCACTTTAATGGAAATGGTTAAATAAAAGTTTATTAGTCAGTTGTTGAAATGCCTCATTTTTTTAAAAATGTCACTTTAGTCAGTTCATTTGTATTTAATAAATTTGCACAGTCTTTTGCTGTAAAACCAGCCAAGTCCATGTGTGCAAAAACCTCTTAGTCTACCTCTTTTAGCAGCAAAAGGAACACTGTTGTGTTTACTTGCTACTCACAAAATCATGTCATTACCACTGTAGCGATAGACAAATCATGATAAAAACTTGCAGCTCAGCATTTGAAAGCCAGGTCATATGCACACCATCATTCATCTTGAAATCATATGGTTCATTTTGCATCTTCTGATTAATTGGTTCTTCTGTGGACTTTTGCTGACAAAGGGAAGTGACATTTAGCAGTTTCTGCTAACAAACCGGTATTTCTGAATGGGCTGATACTGGGATTTAGAGGATTTGAAGTGAAGTATTTAATGAATGTATAAGGTGTGCGGAGACCATTGGCTCAATATCATTAACTCATTTTTGACGGCGGTGGCGTTTAGTGGCTTTTACATCTGAACTCATCATATAAATATTTTCTTCTCATAAATACTTATTTTAAGTGCCATTTTGGGAACTAGGTAACTACAGCAAATTGTTTTATAAGCAGGTAAGTTTTTCTTTGGACATTTTGAAGATTTTATCTCTTTTATCGTTGTACTTTCAAGATTCACATAAAAATATATAGACAGAAACATAGCTAATGTGAAGGGTTATGTGGTAAATTTCACCATCAGTGTGCTGCAAGCCCTTGTAATCTGCACAATTTCTAAACAAGAACAAAACTTTTTAAGCACAGCGTGAATAGATTAAGGTGCAGCTGTCAATTTTACTGATTTTGACCTCGTTGAGAATTTACAACATGGACTGCCATGTTCTCTTCCTCTCTGAATATCAGCTAGATATCTAGCAAGCTGGAAGT
This sequence comes from Tor tambroides, assembly GCA_021397915.2. NCBI lineage: Eukaryota > Metazoa > Chordata > Actinopteri > Cypriniformes > Cyprinidae > Tor > Tor tambroides. Next base: position 15,291 of record JAFVLL020026396.1, read on the forward strand.
GGCCTAATCCAGCAATAAACCATCCCACTAAAACTCCATGTTAGTCTGGCCTGCACAGTGGCGGTTCTACATTGAATTACTCTCCGGGCGAGACCCCCTCAGAGCAGAGAACAACAGTAATATAAAATATTAAGAACAATATACAAATAAAATATAGAATAAATATTCTAAATAGCACAAATCCTTCATCACACAAATCACACTAAAGAAAATCTAATTATTACAATATTGCACTAAGAACGGAAAACACAAACTAAAACTGAAACCTGACCTTTCTAGCCTTCCTTGATGCAAAATCATCAATAATGTCATCATATGAAATCTGCTCCCCTATTGAGTGAT
>JAFVLL020026397.1:0-19091 GCA_021397915.2 Tor tambroides
TTTTGCATTCTACCAAGAAACTTTGCGTTCATCCACAGAACTTTTGTGTTCTACTGAGAAACTTTACATTCAACAGCAATACTTTTGCGTTCTGCCAAGCAACTTTACATTTAATCGCGAAACTTTTGCGTTCTTTTAAGAAAATTTGCGTTAATTCACAAAATGTTGTGCTCTATTAAGAAGCTTTGCGTTCATTTGCAAAACTATTGAATTCTACTGAGAAACTTTACATTTATTCGCAAAACATTTTGCGTTCTACCAAGAAACTTTGCGTTCATTCACAAAATTTTGTGTTCTCCCAAAAATCTTTACATTTAATCACAAAACTTTTGCATTCTCCGAGAAACCTTACATTTAATCGCAAAATGTTTGCATTCTACCAAGAAACTTTACATTCAGTAGCAAAATTTTTGCGTTCTACCAAGAAACTTTATATTTAATCGCAAAATGTTTACATTCTACTAAGAAACTTTGCATTCATTTGCAAAATTTTGTGTTCTGCCGAGAAACTTTACATTCAGTATCAAAACTTTTGCGTTCTACCAAGAAACTTTATATTTAATCGCAAATCTTTTGCATTCTACAGAGAAATTTTTACATTCAATCGCAAAGAAATATTTGCATTCTACTAATAAACTTTGCATGCGTTCACAAAACTTTTGCGTTCTACCAAGAAAAACTTTTGTGATTGTAATAATATGAGGTGGGAGGAAAAATGATGCAAAAGTTTTTTGAGCAAATGCGAATGCACTGAAATCAGATTTTCCATCCCATGTCATATTTTTCTGATCATCATGTCCCCTTGCCATTTGACTCGACATATCCTTTTGTACTGATTTTGGATTTGTCTTGTAGTAATGTAAAAATGTAAATACAACTATTTAAGTGAACTCAATTGAGATTTGAGCAAAGATAACTCGTTTCAGTTTGTTCTTTGCAAGAAATCGGCCAGCAATGACAACACTGATTGACGCACAAATTCACAACATATTCTGTTGCACACTTATTAACTGTTCACTGTGAAGTTCACATCTGGTGGCAGGTGGATTGGCCAGTACTGTATGTATCATTTCCTGTGAAGGTCCAGCCAGGATAAAGAAATTATTTTTAGAGGGAGAGGTGAATAAGCATGTTGCGCTGTGACAGAGCAGCGCACTTGTGTCGAGGAAGCAGGTTCATCAGCTCTGGATCGACTCACAGTTCCCCAGCGAAGACGCTCCGCAGACAGACAGACGGACGGAGTGGGATGAGCTGGAAAAAGCTGTTCCGATAGTCATGACAGGAAACCGATGACTCACACTTCTCAGTAGGTTCATCTTTCTTCAGTTATTTATTTATTTGTTCTCAAGCACAATCACATTCAGCTCGGAAAAGAGAAAACCGGATCTCATTCAATTACAACTCCTTATATATATGTGTATTTTACGCATTAAAATCTGGATTATTCTTAATGAGGGTGCACATGCCCCTCGTTAGCATACAATTAGGATAGTACATGCCCAAACCAACACCTTGTAAAGAATTACGCTCCTGTATTTTTGACTACAATAGGCCTAAGTCTTATTTATGTATCTTAGATATTTGTATAGACTTACATGTATTATAATTTTACTCATTTATTATTAATAGACTGTATTCAAATTAAAGTGTATGTGACTGCTATATTAATGTGTATATATATATATATATATATATATATATATAAAACAATGTGCAGTAAATGGTAAAACTGTTTGCGCTACAAACCAGTGTGTTTAAACTGTCAATACATTAAAATGATATGAAATGAAAAACCTGTTTGCAATATCAAGCAGCCTAGGGGCTGGTTTATGGTTAAGGCTAGAAGGGATACAGCAAAAACTACTGGGAATGGGCACATCAGTATAGCATAATTCTTCTCACATTGTACAACATTACTGTTTTTTCATTATTGTAAGGGGTAGGTTTAGGGTTAGGGTAGGTGTAGACATTAAAACACAATCTAACAGGTAAAAAAATAATTTGTTAGTTTCTGTTTTTTGCTGCATCCCTTCTAGCCTCAACCCTGTTTTTATACAGCTTCAAATAACTATAAACAGTGAGACCTGAATGTATGTTAAAAAGATGGCGGACGATTTGATTTAATGTTCTTGTTAATCTACTGTATGTTGTATCAGTGAGGTTTAACCACATTGTTCTTTGATAATTTCACTCAGTGAACCCTTATTTATTTTTAGCCCAAAGAAATGAAACACAGATTTATATTTCATGTATTTTATTATTTACTACGAGAGCATTTGATCACACACACCCGTAAAAGAGTCCTATTTACTGGCTATTCTTAATGAATAATACAGTCAACACTTGATAGTCAAAACACAATTATGAACGAAGCCAATTGTACTTCATTGACGCCCTCAAACTTCAATGCTGAAAGAAAACTCAAGAGTCTCTCTCGTCTCGTAAATACATTTACATAAATGACTTGAAGGCAAAATTCGCATAATTAATTCAACTTAAATGCATATTTGTGCAGTGACACGCCTAGATGGCAAAAGAAATGTTTATAAAGACCTGATATCCACAATGTGTTTGTATCAGAAACTGGCGGTTTTACTGTGCAAACATTTAACCCGAGACCCCGGAGACCGAATATTCAGGCCGAACATAATAAGGAGCGTTTACAGTGAGGGGAATGGATTAGACCAGATTATTACGCCTTGAAGGTTAGACGTGTATAAAACAAAGAAACTGAGGAGAGGCCGAGACAGGCAGCGGTGGCGCGTGTACACATGAAACAGGCTTTGCTCTCATGCGAGCGCGACCTTTCCTTTCTCTAGGCGGGAGGGAGTGCGCGCCACTGCGACACAAGCGTGTCTCTTCAAACAGTGTCATGCTGGAAAACTAAGATGGGTGACAAAGTCATGTAGAGGTTCACAGAGAGGCCATGAGTGAACAGAGAGTTATTGAGTCACTGCTGCAGAACCTGCAATTTTATTACTGTAAGTTTACTATATATATATATATATATATATATATATATATATATATAAAATTGAAAAATATGTAATATAATAAAATATTTATTGCATAAAAATTCTATAAGATATGTATTATTTTTATGTGTGTGTGTGTGTGTGTGTGCGTTGAACTATTGTGTTGAAAACCAGTCTTTATAATATCACAAAATCATGTCTTTTTGAGCTAGATGTGAACAATTTTACGTATAATCCTGATTTTATTATCGTTCTGTTGCTCACCGCAGATATTAATGACAGGCGACTTATTTAAATGCCCTTAAAAACAATTTATCATTCACATTCATGCAAAACAAGAATTCATCAAAACCGAATTAGCATCCGATGTTAGACATTATCGTTTGACTGTGCCAGGCCATGACTAAAGAGAGCCCCGGAGACATGCTTTTAATGCGCGTGTTGAATAATAAAACACATTAAGCGTCTGTTTCCATGTCTAGCACAAACATAATAACATCAGCTGTCAAGATTGCCAGACTTTAAAGAATACATCAAAAATGGCCTAGCAGACTCGCTTTGTTGAAAAAGTTTTCACGTATTGATCACAACATACAAAAAACATCAATATTTTTCATAAAGAAGGTGTACCTGAGGAAATTACTGTTGAACTCTCATGTCAACCGTCAGAAAGTGGGGCTAATGATGTTTAGCGATCAATGCTGAGGAGAGAAATGTAGCATGTTTAATGTATCCATGCTAGCTCTATGTTCATCTTTCTCCTTCATAAAACTCAACTAACAAACTCTGTTGCTCTGTAATTTAATTTAAAGTCAAATATTCGTTAGGTTTTTGTGCTGTAGTGTCATATGCTATTGGCTAACTGGCTAGCAAATTAGCAGCCGGTAACTGAACTTTTCAGTGCACAGATGTGAATTAGCATAAGTGGGATTTTAGTACAGACACTGCGATTTTAGCATCAAAATTCAGTTTGATTGTAAAAGGCAGCTGCTATTCTGTTGAAATAGTACGTTAGCATTAGTATTATGCTAACTTTTTGATAACTTTAAAGAACAGAAAGTCTTGGTTATTCAAGAGCGTTTCGTTAAAAGACCCAGTTAAGTTTTTGATACACGTGTATATTAGCCATTAGCATTAATGCAGATTAAAAATTAGGGGGGGAAAAGCATTTTTAGTGAATTTTCAGGAATTTTCTAAATGCCATTATCTCAAAACTGCCATAATTTGACCTTTTTATTGAAGAAAAGTTTAATTGAAATATAGGGTAGAGTGGGGGAAAACGCCCCCCTTAAGGACTGTGTAAATTAGTTTTCTGTAAAACAAAGGTTAAATATGTTCAGAAAAGTTATCATAGTTTTAGTGACACTGACATAAATTATAAACCAAGTATGAAAAATGTCCAGAGTTTTCATGTTATTAGATTTTTAACAAAAATTAAATTTGTACCAAGGGGGTGTTTTACCCCACCTATGGGGTAAAACGCCCCCCAGTCTGACAAAGCAATTTGCTTTAAACATTTACAGCAAAATCAGAGTACAGGCAGTTTTAGCTTAAAATTAATAAGATTATAATCAATAATTATGTATTACAAAATTACAATAGCCTATTTGAAAAAAAAAAAAAAAAAAATTAGCTGATGCTAACTAGCTTGCTAACTAGCTACCTGATGCTAACTTGACGTAATTTTTAAAAATAAAGTCCAAATATTTTGATTCAACTAACTAGTTAGAATATATTTACCAAAGGATTTGTTGTTCAGAACAGAGTAACTACAGTAATTGCCTATTGTCCTCTGGGGGCATTTTACCCCACACGGCTGAGGGGCGTTTTACCCGACTGACTATGTTTGAGAAAAAAATTGTCATTCTGAAAATATAATTATATTTTTATTAAATAACACCTACTCCCTATCTACAGGTCCTACTGTTCTCATATCATATATAACTGTGATGTTCTACAAAACAACAAACTTTCAAACACTCTTTACTTACTGCTGAAAATTGGATAATTTACTGCGAAATCTGTTTTCTCTTCGGTACATCACCAGTGTAAGCTTCATGGTGAAAACGTCTACATCACTCTCGTCAACGTAGTCCATAGTTACAATAAAAACTGATCTTGACTTTATCTTGTGGTTGTTTTGAGGAAAACAGTAGGGGGGCGTTTTCCCCCACTCTACCCTAATCTTAATGCATGTTTTGAAGATTTTGATATTTATGAACACTGTAATACTATGTAGAAAATACCTTCCAGATGGCGTTTTTCAAGATAGCTGCCAAGTGACCTGACGTGCGGTAAATGTCTTGGTTATTCAAGAGCTGTCCAGTTAAACAACTAATCGCGTTAAGTGCATATTAGCAGTTAGCACTGGCAAAAATGGAAAAATAGCATTTTTAGCTCAGTTTCAGATGGAGAATCAAAATTTATTTCTGATTTGAATTATGTAATTGAAACAATTTTGACAAACCATTTTTTGGAGTTTAATACTTCATGCTACATAGAAAATAAGTCCCAATGGTAATTTCCAAGATGGCCGCAGAACAAACTGACTTGTAAATATCTTAAAAATGTTACCTCAAAAAGTCATAATTTGACACTTTTTTTTTTAAAGGAAGTCTTGGTTATTCAAGAGTCGTTCAGTTTAAACAATCAATTGCGTTGTGTGTTTATATTAGCAATTAGCATTAGCACTACAAAATAGCATCTTTAATGGAATTTCAGGTGGAGAATCAAAATTTGTTGTTGATTTGAATAATGTCATTGAAATAATTTTGATTTTCATCCTTCATGCTACATAGAAAATGGCGTCCAGTGGGAATTTCCATGATTGCCGCAAAACAAACTGACTCGTAAGTGTCTTAAAAATATCATCTAAAAATGTCACCTTTTTATTAAGGAAAAAAATTATTTGTAAATATTTACAAGTGTCTTGAAGATTGAGTAAATTTATGTAAGTTGTAATACTACATAGAAAATACCTTCCAGATGGTGTTTTTCAAGATGGCCACCAAGAGACTGGACTTGTGGTAAGTCACTTAAAATATCATAAAGTCTTGGTTATTCAAGAGTCGTAGTGTGTGTGTATCAGCCATTAGCATTAGCACTGCTAAATAGCATCTGTACTGTGATTTCAGGTGGAGAATCAAAATTTATTGTTGTTTTGAAATGTGTAATTGAAATAATTTTGATTTTCATACTCCATGGTACATAGAAAATATCATTTAGTGGTAATTTCCAAGATAGTCGCTGAGCGAACTGACTTACGATAAGTTGTCTTGAAATCTCAAAAATGGCATAATTTGACCTATTAAATAAGTTTAGTTGAAATATAGTATTAACAAGTAAATATCGATATAAAAAATAACTTCCAGTGGGTTTTTCAAAGATGGCCACTGAATTACCTGACTTGAGGTAAATCTTGAAATGCTGTAAAGTCTTGGTTATTCAAGAGTTGTTCAGTTAAAAGTGCCAGTTATGTTATGTGTATATTAGCAAATAGTATTAGCACAGACTGAAAAAATGTTTTTAGTGTGATTTGACATGGAGAATCAAAATGTATTGCTGATTTGAAATATGTAATTGAAATTATTTTGATTTTCATACTTCATGCTTAAAATGTTGTCAAGTCTTGATTACTCAAGAGTTAAGTTAAAACAACCAGTCATGTTATGTGTGCATTAGCATTTAGCATTAGCACAGAGGGAAAACTAGTGTTTTTAGTACAATTTCAAGTGGAAAATCTAAATTTATAATTAATTAGTTGTCAGATTTTATTGCTAATTTCTTTCAGATTTTTATACTTGTATGTTATATAGAAAATAGCATTCAGTGGGCATTTCTAAGATGGCCGCCAAGCAAATTTATGTAAAAAAAATACTGCATAAATGAGTGTCCCAAAATATTGTTGGACAAAAATATAACAATTTGACCTTTTTATTAAATTACGCTTGCTAGCATCCTAGCGCGCAGTGTGTGGGTTAACTGAAGTCAGATAAGTCACTGTTCGCGGCTAACCTATCGTTCACAAATGCTAATGACAAGGCAGTGAGTGAACGTAATGTTGTTGTTTCTAACTTTGCCAAAGTTATTTTGTCATTTCTCTGACAGCTCTCCGTTCCCACAGGCGTTTTCTCCTGACAGATCGGCCATGCTTCAAAAACACCTCAGTTTCTCCTCCATAACTCACAGCCAGCTGAAGTTAAAAAATAGCGCCAGCGCGGCGCTCGCACCCGCAGCTGCAACGTTTTAATAACAGCTAATGCTGTTTCACTCATTTGTCATGTCGCACCTTTTCCGAACACAAGAAAGCCCAAATGACCTGAGGCGAGACCGAAATGTAAGCACAGCATGAAAAATGAAATAATGGCTGAAATGCTGGCACTCCCGCTGGCTGACAGGTGTTTGTGGAAGTCACATCAGCATCAGGCCGTACCGGAGCGTCGCTGCCACCCGCCGAGAGACACGGGTGACGGGATTTTCCCCAAGAGGGCGCAGATTAATATTCGCGCTCGTCTCGTTAAGTTCATGTCTGTTTTTAATAACTAATGATGCGTTATTGCAGCTGGGAATGATTAAGGAAGCGTGGCATAACGAGGAAGTATGTGACAGGAGGGACATTATTAGTAACATCTGTTTGGCGGACAATGCTTGATTTAGTTTAAAATGATTAGGGGTCGTGATTTTGCTCAGTCGTATTCATGTTTTTTTGATGTTTTACATTGTCTGAATTAAAACAATATTTGTAGTAGAAAGAGATCATACATTCATTAAACAGCTGAAATGTATTAATATTTCAATAATATATTTACTATAAAGTAGCTTGGCATGATCTTTTATTTGCTTTTAATTGTTTAAAAGTAGCAAAGCATTTTTTTAATATTGAGAATGTTAAAAACTTCTGAAATTTCTGGAAATTTTCTATTAATACATTTATATAATTACTTTATTATTTTTCAATTTAATATAATAATTTAAAAGTAGTGAAGCATTTTAGCAAAATATTTTTACATTTCTGCCAAAGATTTAATATCATGAACAAATAATTATATTTTATAAATACAGTACAGTGTATATATATATATATATATATATATAGTAAACCTATACAAATCTATATTAATATACATATAAAATTATATATATATATATATATAGGTATGATTAATTTTTTCTAATTTATTTATTAGAATTTATTTATTATATTTTAAAAAACAAAACTCTATGAAATCTAGACTGATGTGAATATTCAGTATCATTTATTTATTTATTTTTTTATTATTAGTTTTTTTTTTTTTTTTCATTTTCTTGTTGTCTGTCTATCATCTTTCCTCCAGTATTGCCTGGCATAAAGGATAAAGCAGCTTGATGACTAACACTAACCCGCTGTATTGTTGTGTGTTTTTAAGCAGCTCTTGCCGTGTAAATCGGTGCTGATGTCGAGCGATGATCCCTAAACCGCAGGTGAACAGAGTACACACCGTCAGCGCTGCTTCGGTTAGCTGTGAGATTCGTGAGGCTCGTCTGAGTTTGCTTGAGTCTCTTCAAATCTATTCCGTCTTTCAGCATCTCATCTGCAGAAAAGTCACTTTGGCACTTTAACAAAACAATGACTTTTGTAAAAAATCCACTCCTGTTGCAACCTTAATTAAACATTGTACGGCTGTATAAAGCAGCAGACATGCTTTTATTCAAAGCCACTCGAGCATGAAAGCCAGACTGAGAGTTTTTTCTTGAAACATCATCTCAAAAAAAATAAAAAGATGCCGCAAAGATGCCTTTTTCTTAGCCGAGGCCTTAATGTTGTTTGTTTAGGACGTGTACTAGCATGCAGCGCGCTGACAGTCCTCAGAGAACAGCCGTCAGTGTGTGTGAAGAAACTCCTCGCTGCTTTAGCTGTCAACGTTTCTACAGAACGCTGTGAGCCATTAGCTTAACAATCACAGATTCCAACTATTTTTAGCACGCTTCCCTGCGCTAACTCACCACAATGCTACGTGTCGCTAGGGTGTCAGCAGTACTGAATGGTTGCTAAGGTGATCTGGGTATTTTAACATGTTGCTAAGGAGTTGCTAAGGTGTTTTTGGTTTTTTGAGCACATAATGTGGTTGCTAAGATATTCTGGATGTTTTTACCACATTATGTGGTTGCTAAGGTGTTCAAGGTGGTTTTTACCAGGTTATGTGGTTGCTAAGGATTTAACCCATTGCTAAGGACTTATGAGTGGTTTTAACCTGGTGCTGTGTGGTTGCTTAGGCGTTAACCTGTTGATATGTTGTTTCTAAAATGTTAACCTGTTGCTATGCAGTTGCTAAGGAGTTATGAATGTTTTAAAGATGTTGCTATGTAGTTTTTAATGAGTTATGAGTGGTTTTAACCTGTTGCTATTTTGTTTCTGAGGTGTTAACCTGTTGTTGTGTAGTTGCTAAGGAATTATAAGTGTTTTTAACCTGTTGCCATGTAGTTACTAAGGTGTTTTGAGTTTTTTAAGCACATAATGTGGTTGCTACGATATTCTGGGTGTTTTTCCACATTATGTAGTTGCTAAGGTGTTAACTCATTGCTAAGGAGGTATGAGTGGTTTTAACCTGTTGCTATGTTGTTGCTAAGGAGTTATGAGTGGTTTTAAGATGTTGCTATGTAGTTGCTAAGGACTTATGAGTGGTTTTAACCTGGTGCTATGTGGTTGCTTAGGTGTTAACCTGTTGCTATGTAGTTGCTAAGGAGTTATGAGTGTTTTAAAGATGTTGCTATGTAGTTTTTAATGAGTTATGAGTGGTTTTAACATGTTGCTATGTTGTTTCTAAGGCGTTAACCTGTTGTTGTGTAGTTGCTAAGTAATTATGAGTTTTAACCTGTTGCTATGTTAGCACATAATGTGGTTGCTATGATATAACTCATTGCTAAGGAGGTATGAGTGGTTTTCACCTGTTGCTATGTGGTTGCTAAGGTATTAACCTGTTGCTGTGTTGTTGCTAAGGAGTTATGAGTGGTTTTAAGATGGTTTTATGTTGTTTCTAAGGTGTTAACCTGTTGCTATGTAGTTGGTAGTGAGTTATGAGTGTTTTTAAGATGTTGCTATGTAGTTGCTAACGAGTTATGAGTGGTTTTAACCTGTTGCTATGTTGTTTCAAAGGTGTTTACCTGTTGCTATGTAGTTGCTAAGGAGTTATGACTGTTTTTAACCTGTTGCTATGTAGTTGCTAATGAGTTATGAATGGATTTAACCCGTTGTTAACCTGTAGTTACTTAGGTGCTGTGGGTTTTTTGAACACATAATGTGGTTGCTAAGATATTCTGGGTGTTTTTACCACATTATGTGGTTGCTAAGGTGTTCAAGGTGGTTTTTACCAGGTTATGTGGTTGCTAAGGATTTAATCCATTGCTAAGGACTTATGAGTGGTTTTAACCTGGTGCTATGTGGTTGCTTAGGCGTTAACCTGTTGATATGTTGTTTATAAAGTGTTAACCTGTTGCTATGCAGTTGCTAAGGAGTTATGAATGTTTTAAAGATGTTGCTATGTAGTTTTTAATGAGTTATGAGTGGTTTTAATCTGTTGCTATTTTGTTTCTGAGGTGTTAACCTGTTGTTGTGTAGTTGCTAAGGAATTATGAGTGTTTTTAACCTGTTGCCATGTAGTTACTAAGGTGTTTTGAGTTTTTTTTTTAAGCACATAATGTGGTTGCTACGATATTCTGGGTGTTTTTCCACATTATGTAGTTGCTAAGGTGTTAACTCATTGCTAAGGAGGTATGAGTGGTTTTAACCTGTTGCTATGTGGTTGTTAAGGTATTAGCCTGTTGCTATGTTGTTGCTAAGGAGTTATGAGTGGTTTTAAGATGTTGCTATGTAGTTGCTAATGAGTTATGAGTGGTTTTAGCCTGTTGTTAACCTGTAGTTACTTAGGTGTTGTGGGTGTTTTTACCACATTTTGTGTTTGCTAAGGTGTTCAAGGTAGTTTTAACCAGGTTATGTGGTTGCTAAGGTGTTAACCCATTGCTAAGGAAGTATGAATGGTTTTAACCTGTTGCTATGTGGTTGCTAAGGTGATAACTTCTTGCTATGTTGTTGCTACTGAGTTATGAGTAGTTCTATCCTGTTGCTATGTAGTTACTAAGGTGTTTTTTTAAAGGACATAATCTCAGAAAGGTTCTCAGAAAGCTCTGATGCTGATCTATATTTTAAGTTTTTTAGTAACACCTGCCTGAGCATCGTTAACAACCTTGCTCCTCTGAAGATGAAGCGTTCTACTAAAAAATCTGTTCCTTGGTTTAATGACTCTATTCGTTCACTTCGACAAAACTGTAGACGAGCAGAACGCAAATGGCATAAGGACAGGATGCAGGTGTCCTATGACATTGGAGTCTCTCTCTGTTTTCCAGAAAGCTGTTAAGTCTGCTAAATCTAAATTTCTTTCAGAAATTGTCTCAAAAAATAACCATAGAGCAAGAGCTTTATTTTCAACTAAAGACGCTGTTTTAAATCCTGCTGTTGATGTTTTCCCTGATGTGTCTGATCTCCTATGTGAAAACTTTCTGTCGTTTTTTGTTGAGAAGACAACAAGGTCAAGACCACAGTCACTGCTGACTTCTCATGCTCTTCTTGAAATAACTAGTTGCTCTTCTATTTGGAGCATGTTTGATTTAATTTCCCTTCAGACCTGTAAAGATATTATTGATCATCTGAAACCTACTTTTTGTCTGTATGATAGTATTCCATCACACTTTTTTTAAGCAAATTGTTGATACTACAGGGCCTGATCTCCTGTTTTTTATTAACATGTGTTTGAGTACTGGTACGGTCCCTGACTGCCTAAAATATGCTTCAGTCACTCCTCTTTTGAAGAAACCAAATCTTAATGTGTCTGTTTTAGGTAATTTCAGACCAATTTCTAACCTCCCTAAGGTTGAATTTACTCAACTACATTCTTTTCTGGAATCTAATTCACTATATGATACTTTTCAGTCAGGATTCAGAAGTCTTCACAGTACCGAATCTGCTCTATTGAAAGTTACTAATGACATTATGCTGGCTACAAATAATGGGAGTGCTGTTGCTCTGGTCCTTTTAGATCTCAGCTCAGCTTTCGATATGGTTGATCATACAATTCTTATTTCCCCACTGGAAAATCTTGTAGGCATTCAGGGCACCATTTTAAATTGATTTCAGTCCTTTTTAACTAACAGGAAGTTTTCTGTATGCATTGGAAAACACACTTCCTCAGCAGCACATATCTCCTGTGGTGTTCCGCAGGGATCTATTCTTGCTCCAATATTGTTCTCTTTATACCTGCTGCCACTGGGTTCCATCTTTTTAAAATATGGAGTATCTTTTCACTTATTGACAACCAGTTGTACCTGCCCTTTAAACATAATGATTCAAGCTCCATAGAGGTCCTGCTAGTGTGTTTACAGGAAGTGAAATTGTGGCTTACACACAATTTTCTGGCCTTAAATGAGAATAAAACCAAAGTAGTTCTGTTTGGTCCAAGTGATTTTTATGACTTAGGTGATCTTGACCTTGGCGACTTAAGTTCTTGTGTCTCCCCATGTGTGAAAAATCTAGGTGTGTTGTTTGATTCAGGTCTCAAGTTCAATAAACAGATTAATTCTGTTGTTAAGTCATGTTTTTATCATTTATGACGTCTCGCAAAAGTTAAATCTTTTCTTTCTCTAAAAACTTTGATACAGTCATCCATCCATTTATTACTTCACGCCTTGACTACTGCAATTCACTCTATTACTGTGCAAACCAATCATCGATTGGACACCTTCAAATGGTTCAAAATGCTGCAGCCAGGCTGCTAACTGGTAGTCGTAAATTCGATCGCATTTCTCTCATTTTAACTTCTCTGCACTGGCTACCAGTCAAACTGAGAATAGAATTTAAAATTTTAGTTTTTGTTTTTAAAGCGTTACACAGCCTAGCTCCAACTTATTTATCTGATCAATGGAGAGCGATGGACTCACTCAGACGTGAGTGAGGGACACCAGCAGAAGAATACTGGTGTCATAATTAAGGTACACCTGGAAGTGTAAAGGTGTACGAGTGCACATCTATAGATTGAGAGATGTGCACTAAGAGCCATAGAGGCAAATAGTGCATTTGAGGCACTGAGAGCCGTGGAGGCAAAAGTGCATTTGAAGGTATAGGAAATACCGAATGTGAGACGCTAGAAGGGGTGTTCTAGTCGTAAATTGCTCTACCAACTCTAAATTCCTACCATTACAAACAGGGGCGCACCCCGAGTTTTAGCTAATAGGACAGATATGATGGTCAAAGTAAGTAGGGGGTGAAGCAGTGGAATAGTTAGGTGTTTTGGAAGGTTTTTTTCACTTAGTGCAGAAGAGTTTGAACAAAGCTTGAGAATATTTGTTTTATAAATTACCTGTTTTTATTATTTTTTTTTTTAATTCCTTATTTTTATTGTTGTGATTGTTATTTTTTTTATGACTATTTTACTTCCTTTTATGTAAAGCACTTTGAATTACCACTGTGTATGAAATGGGCTATATAAATAAACTTACCTTGCCTTGATCTTTTACGTTGTCATAATCCGTCCAGGGTTATGCTAAGGTGTTAACCTATTGCTAAGGACTTGTGAGTAGTTTTCACCTGTTGCTATGTGGTTGCTAAGGCGTTATCCTGTTGCTATGTAGTTGCCAAGGAGTTATGAGTGTTTTTAACCAGTTGCTATGTGGTTGCTAAGGAGTTGTGAGTTGTTTATCTTGTTGCTATGTGGTTGCTAAGGTGTTAACCTTTTGCTATGTAGTCACTAAGGAGTTATGAGTGGTTTTAACTTGTTGCTATGTGGTTGCTAGAGTGTTAACTATTTGCTATGTAGTTGCTAAGATGTTCTGTGCTGTTTTTAACACATTGTGAGGTTGTTATGGTGTTCAGGATGTGTTTAACCTGTTGTTATGAGGTAATAATATTGCAGTCCACACATTTGATTCGAATCCCTCCGTTTCGTGAAATGTGTGAATCTGATCTATTTGAAAACAAAGCATTTTTATTAGCAGGATGAATTAGCCTTAGCAAACAGAGCTAGTAACAGTAAACAAACTAAGTAATTATGATCGTACACATGGTTTTCTGGTGTTTTGTGGCTGTATTGTGTTGTGACGGATGATCAGCGCAGGCTCGTCTAATGGACTCCATGAAAGCGTCTTTTATTCCGTGTGAAGTTCAGGCCTGTGTGCGTTTACCACACAACCGCGTCTGAGAGACCGAGAGAATAAAGGAGCTCATGAATTTATATAAGATGCTGTTGACGTCTGGAGGGATCGGACAGCGCGGGACAGAGCTTATGAATTCATCCAGAGCTAGTGAGCTATTAAATGGACTTTCTGATTCCCCAAACGCCTCGTACGTCCAGCTTCGCCCGCGCCATTACAGAGAAAACTAACGGCCAGACGCTGCTTTTGAATGTGCTAAACGTTTAGCAATACCAAGAACGAATGCTGATGAACTCACGCGTGAAACATGATGCAGGTTTCTGACCGTGTATATTGTGTTTTTGAGGAGAATCTGCTGTTGCTTTTATTAATGATCAGATGCATCATTTTCACCTGCTAAACCAGAAAATAAATAGACTTTTCTATTATATACTTTTCTACTGATACTGTAACAGATACTGTTCGTTCAGCTCGCAGACTCTTGAGGATTTTAACTTTGCAATGATTTTAATAAACATGAATAGTTGAATTTTTCCCTAAAATTTCCACTATAATTTATTTTTAGAAATATAATTTTATCATTTGTAAATATGAATATATAAATAACTTACATTTATTATTATTATTATTATTATTATTATTATTCATTTTATAATATTTATTTTATAATAGTTAAGCATTTTTGTAGATTTAAAACAAGTATAGGACATTTATTTATTTATTTATTTATTTATTGGTTAAACCAATATGCATATTATATTATTATAATATTTATTTTATGTATTGTAGATCCCAGATGGCTTCATCCATGACCCGACATCTCCAGAAACAACTATAATTTATTTTTAGAAATATAATTTTATAATTAATAAATATATAAATCATTTATATTTATATATTATTTATTATATTATTATATATTATTATTTATTTATTTTATAGTAGTTAAGCATTTTTTGTATATTTCAAACAAATATAGGATATTTATTTATTTATTTGTTTGTTTTTGTTTCTTTGTTTGTTGATTGGTTGGTTAAACATTTATTGCAGATTCTTTTTAATTCAGTTTCCACTACTATAATTTATTTTCTTATATATACTTTTAGAATTCTTAAATAAACAAATATAAATGATTTATATGTAACATAAATTTAATTATTTTTATAATATCTTTTGTAGATTCGTCCAAATGTTTATTTATTTATTTCAATGAGTTACACAAAAAAATTTTTAAAAAAATTTAAACATTTAATCAAAATCAAATATATGTAATTCTCTGAACTAATCTGCAATGAATGCTTAAATAAATAAATAAAATTCAAACAAAATTGAATACATTTGTTTATTTGCTGTAGGTTTCGCCTTTATTGCACATTAGTTCAAAGAGTTACGCATATCCAATTTTGATTTCTAGAGAGTTTTGTCAGGCCTGTCAAGCTCAGAAGGTCAAAAGTCATATGCCTCTTTCTCCTATGTTGTTATATTGAGCCGAGGCATTTCCATTGTCTTTATTTGAATGTTATTTGCATTTCAACACATTTTTATGCCTTACAGTGTAGTCAAATGATTGTAGTCATCCAGATATTTCAGGAAAGACTCATTTCACACATGCATTGATCTGAAGTCATCTTGCACTGAAGTCAGGGTTGAAATTAAAGTTTAATGTCCAGTTCAATCAAAATTGACCAATGGAGGATCATCATGACACTAACGATTTTCTGTAATGAATATCTCGTCGTTTGCAGTCCATTAAGACGTTCAGATGAACCCTTCTTCGTGATCTCGGGCGATACTTTGCAGACTGTTAATTGGCATGACCTATTCCTCTGATGGAAATGCAGCACATGCGTCCGGTCGTCATTGATTTGCTGTTCAGGTCTGATGAAGTGTTGGTGTGTAGTCAGTAAAACTGCGCTTGAATCTTCATTACACCATTCTGTGTCTGGATTTCAGTGTTTCTCAGTATAAATAGGTATATTGGCCTTGTGAGGATTTTTGGCTTTGCAGTGATTTCACTAAATATAAACCGTTTAATTGGATAAATATAGTTTGTGTGGACGTGCGTGAATGTGGCTGTTTGCGGCAGAAAAGAGAATGAAGAATCCGGGAAAGTCAGTTGCACAACACAAAGTTATAATAATAAGAAGTCATTTTTTATACTAATTTTTATACATTTTATTTAACAGCTAAGCATTTATCACAGATCCTTGAATATTTATTTATTTATGTTAAGCCTTTATTGCAGATTATGAAATTCATTCATTCGTTTATTCATTCAGTTAAGCGTTTTTTTTTTTTAAGTTTGTTCAAAAAGTTATGCATCCAAATTCAATTTAATATAAAATGTATTAATGTATGTATTAATTTATTTAGGATAACCCTTAATTACAGTTTCATTCAGAGTGCATACGTATATGCCATTTTTATTTGTTTAATTTATTTTATTTTATTTTGTTTTGTTTTATTTTATTTTATTTTATTTTATTTTATTTTTTATGTTATGCCTTTATTGCAGATTCTTTAAAAAAGTTTGACCAAAACAAATGCCAAATTCTGTGAAATAAATAAATAAATAAATAAATAAAAATGTGATTGATTGATTGCAGATTCCTTTAAAAAAAAATAGACCACTTTGGATTTAAGGTCAAATGAATTTATACTTTTATGTTATAATATTATGCTTTTTGTTTTCATTTTGAATCTGATTTTAAACTTTTAAAATAACATTTCTTTCTTTATTCTATAATGCTTAAATATTTATTGCCAATTTTTTTCAGTCTATTTTTTTTTAATGCAGATGTTTATTTATATCTGCAAAACTGATCAAATCCTTTTAGTAGTAGTTATAGTGCTTGCTCATGCGTTTTTAATTGTAAGATGAATCACATGTTCTTCCAGCTGCAGTTTTGATGTGTTTCCGTCAGCTGTGATGACGTGACTCTGGATCCAGGCTCCTCCGGTGGTCTCCGATCTCTCGGGGAGCCGTTAACAGCTGGGTGTTTTGGTCCAGATCTCCCCCACAGCGGCGGTGCAATCAGCTCCGTAATTAGGATTCAGCGCTGGCCTCCTCTGCCACTTTCAATTGGCGCCAACATGGCAACCGAGGAGTAAATCAGGTCTGGTAGTTCAGCCCAGAGACACAGACAGAAACCCAGCTACGGCTTGTCTGCTTGAGCGTAACCGCCGTGATTTTGGCGGGAAGAGTTCCCGCTCCTTCAGCTGATTTATTGAACGCTACTAATTGGTGCTAAATTAGCGTACTGAATCATAGAAAAGTCGATTCTGTGTACATACATGAGTACATGTGACACCAGCTATACTTAACGTCAGGCAAATCGCGTACGTTGACAAGAGTCGGCCCACGGTGTCACGTCTTACTGCCAGGCCTGAATTAACAATTAACCAACTATTGTTTCATAGCAACCGACACTCATTAAGAAGTTCATCACTGGCTGCTATATTCAGCACACTACCCTTGGGGTGGGCGTACATCCAGCGCAAACATCTCTTATGAAGAGATATGAAAAGATGAAGTAGAAACTAATGTTGAAAGACGTGTCAAGATATCATATAACAGCCGGTCCCGAGAGAGGCTGTCTAAAGCGCGCGCGGAGGCGACGGCTTGAGTTTTGCGTGTTTCGGAGCATCTATTTTTTACATCCGGCCCAATTAGATCAAGTCAGCAGAGTTTTAAACCTGCAAATTATTACATGGCAAAACTATGAGGATGCAGATACGAAATACAAGGTTTGAGGTCCTTGCATGTGTAAAACATTCCTGAAACGTTGTCAAATGGTTGCATAAGTGTTCTGAATGGTTGCTAAGATGTTTTCAGGTGGTTTCTAGGTGGAGTCTAAAGAGGTTCTGTAATATTTGTCTTGAAATGACTTTTTTCTCAAAATTAACTTAATTTCAATTTTGTCATAATTTTGCTTTTAAAGTCATAATTCTGACATTTTATTCCATACTTATGATTTTATCTCAAAATTTCGACTTTGTCATAATTGTGGCCTAGTATGTCATAATTTTGCCTTTTAAAGACATAATTCTGTCTTTTTAAGTCATGATTATGAATTAATGTCAATTTTTTTGTCATAAAATTTTTTTATCATAATTATGATTATATAATTCTGACTTAGTATGTCATAATTGAAATGTTTTGTCTCATAATTATTTCAGCGTTTTATCTGATAATTATATCTCATAATGTCGACTTTGTCATAATTTTGACTTTTAAACTCAAAATTAAGACTTTTTACCTCATAATTTAGACTTTGTCATAATTGTGGCTTAGTATATCATAGTTTTGCCTTTTTATGCCATAATTTTGTCTTCATCTCATAATTATGTCTTACGTCATAATTTCAACGTTTTATCTCATAATTATGTATTTTTATCTCATAATGTTGACTTTGTCATAATTGTGTCTTAAGGTTGTTGCACACTGAGTCCGAAATTTTCGCACGTTAAAAAATATATACAACCTCATGTTGTCAATCACGTTTACACACTGCCTCCGAAACTGTCGTCCGTCATAAAAAAATTCGGATTAGGTTCGATTTTCTGCGTTTTTGCATCTGTAGCATGTATTTGGATAGGAAAGGATGAGGAATACGAAAAAACGGAAAAACGCACGCAAAAATTTCAGACTCAGTGTGCAATGACCTTTAGTTTGCCATAATTTGTGACCCTGGAGCACAAAACCAGTCATAAGGGTCAGTTTTTCAAAACTGAGATTTATTATCATCTGAAAGCTGAATGAATAAGCTTTCCATTGATGTATGGTTTGTTAGGATCGGACAATATTTGGCCGAGATACAACTATTTGTAAATCTGGAATCTGAGAGTGCAAAAAAATCGAAATATTGAGAAAATCACCTTTAAAGTTGTCCAAATGAAGTTCTTAGCAATGCATATTACTAATCAAAAATTAAGTTTTGA
>JAFVLL020026399.1:0-14259 GCA_021397915.2 Tor tambroides
CAGATTTGGAGAAATTTGGCATCACATTCCTTGCTCACAAATGGATCCAACTGTACTAAATGGGTGCCGTCAGAACAAGAGTTCTAAAAACATCACAAGTAATCCACACGACTCCAGTCCATCAGTTAACATCTTGTGAAGTAAAAGTCTATGTGTTTGTAAGTAACAAATCCATCATTAAGACCTTTTAGATTTAAACCATCACTTCTGGCCAAAATCCATAATAACGCCTCCTTCAGTGAAAAAGTCCATCCCCCGTTGTTTTTATCAGCTGTTTAGACTCTCATTCTGACGGCACCCATTCACTACAGAGGATCGACTGGCGAACAAGTCATGTAAAGCTAAATTTCTCCAAAATCTGTTCTGATGAATAAAGAAACTTCATCTTGAGTGGCCTGTTTCAGGAAGTTGAGTCAGTTTTCAGCAATTTTTCATTTTGGGGTGAACTATTCCCTTAAAACAGGTGCTTATGTCTTTCTTTCAGGTACTACAAGACATTCGTAAGGATATTGCTGAAGTTGTCGACAAATCAGCCACAGCTTATGATGCGAAGTGAGATACTTTAAGCTACTTTTCTAATATACAGTGTTGCCACAATCATAAAAACCTGCAATTTATTTATATTTACATTATTTATATATCAGCTTTATTAAAAAGAACAAAAATGTTTTTAATAGTTTTAGTTTTAAGGAATTTAATGGCCTGCTTCCATGGCCATTTTATGTAAATGTAAAATTCTCAATTCAATATTATAGGTTAATATTATTCTCCCATGCAGTATAGATTTGATATATTGTGTCATTTTTAAGTAAACTGAATGCTTGTCATTTCTGTGCATGTAGCATCATCATACTTAAATGCAAAAGGTTTCCCAACTATTTTTAACAGAGGAAAATGCACACATGGGTTTTATTAGAAAGTTATCATTTTGTGTAGTATTATAAATTGCTCTACTCTCATTAAAACTTTTGAACATTTGAAGATGGCTCTAATTATCTTTGTGTATTTCAGAGTGGATGCTCAGACCAAAACATCCATGATAAAGGAGAAGGCGGTGAAGGATCTCGCACAATACTCAGCTGAGATGCAGGAGCTGGAGAGAGTCATTGCTCATGAACACCAACTCAAAGAGTTCATGACCACCAAGAATAATCAGAGAGCCTCCATGGATAACGGGAAAAAATCCAGACGCAGACAGGGTCAGAAAGCAGTAATTGTAATGATTGATCATAAATCCAACTGTATTTTGGCTGAAAAGTTAACAAAGTGTGCTGATGGCAGAGATGAAGGAGCAGAGGAAGGCAGATGGCAGAGAGGAGACACCTGACTCTCTGAAGAAGGCTTTCCAGCAGATTCAGGAACTGACTGGAGAAGATAATTTGGGGAAGCTGGTTACAAAATTCATTCAGGGTGAGCTTTGTGTTTTCTGTTTTGTCCTAACAAAAGATTGCAGTGTGTTATGCTACAACTGATTGTGTTTTTTTTTTAACAGGTGAAGAAAGGAACTTTGCTCTGTTTAACTACGTGAATGAACAGAATGCAGAAGCTGAGAGACTGAGAGAGGAAATCCAACAGGTCAGTGTGTCAAAATTTTAGTTTTAGTTAACAATAACAACGCTGAAAATTACAACTTGAAGACCAAGCAAAAGCTTGTGCCAGCTCAGGCTGAGTGAACATGCAGTGTGCGTAATGTTATTCATATTTACATTTTAATATCATTTTAAACCCATTTTTTGTCTTGATGTTCTTCTAGATTAGAAAAGATACAGAGCAGTTGAACATAAAAAGTCGCCAGCAGGAACAGGAAAGTCAGGTGGCTTTAAAACAGCTGAAGAATCAACTGCAAGAGTGTAAGGCACAGACTCAACAGTATGAAGCCCAGGCTGATCACATCAGCAGGATCCTTGATCAGGTCAAAACAGGTACTAGCGAAATCAAAAACCTTGGACGAATCAAGACCACATTATCACATTGGAAGAAGAATATTACTTATATGAACCTTTTTTATTCTCAAAAGTAGCCGTTACCTATGTTGATGTCATTTCTAGGGTTAGACAGTATGTTCAAAAAGATTGACTGCAAACTAGGGCAGATGGGAAGCATGCTGGGCTCTTCCTCTGGGATCACAGACAGTAATCTGATGATGTACCTCGGCATGGTGGAGCAGAAGGCCAGTGAACTGCTCACCATTCAAGCCTTCATTAAATCAAAGGTACAGAAAAGACTCCATTCACTCCAGCCTACATATAATGAAAATCTGACTTTTACTGTGTATGAGTGCTATAATTGGGTCCCCGGTGCATCTACCAACCCGGAAAACGTGAAAAAGAACAACCCAGTAATTATTATTATTTTTTTTTTTGGTAAGCCTTTCTCTGCAAGCTTGTGATAAAACGAGCCGCTCAGATTTCGCTTTCTCCGGTGACGTAGAAAGGGGATCTTATTATAATATTACCACTCCTTAAACGTGCACTAAAGCCTCGTTCAGACTGTCATTCAGCCCAATCCGATTTTTGTGCAAATCCGATTGAAATCCAGTCATGTTTAGATATGATTCCGTTTCAGTCTGACCGGACAGATCGGATTTAGCCTTGCTTTTTCACGTTTTCAAGCCACGTAAAACATAAAAACGTAGAAAACACAATGAATGTCTTTGCAGAAACAAGCTTGTGTTGTTGCGAACTGCAAGTCAAGCGGAAAAAGACAATATACTGCTAGTATATGCACTTCTTTGAGTTTTGAAACCAGCGGAGATGGCAGCACAGAATAAAGCCTGCTGCTGCCTCATAAAACGAAGTCCATAATAATAATAATCCAGCATGATGGCAACATTGCTGTTATTGTTGTTTTTAGAGTTGGCATAACGACGCAATGGCATTGCCATAGTAACCAACGCACATTCCGTAAAAGGAAAGAGCACTTATGGACACACAAATCGGATATGAACAGTTGCGATACACAGTGTGGACAGTCAGTTATTCAAATCAGATTCCATCCAGATATGCCCAAAATCAGATTTGGGCTGACAGTCTTGACAGTTTAAGCGATTTTTGCCAAACGATGTTGACATTTGAAAGCACCAAAACAAACACGCCCATACCCCAACAGGACCTCGCCCCTATTTTGATATCTCCGCCCCACACATACGTACACAACCATGGCAACGACGACCACATTTTGTTTCAATATGCTTGTGTGAAGATGACACACAAGCATATTGAAACAAAAGCCAATGCAGATAAATTGTGTGAAACAAAGCAAAATCAACATTACTCACCTATCAAGAGGAAAAAACAACACAACCTCGGTGTCCGCTTCCGGGCCTTCCCTCTCTTTGAGTTCTCTCCACCGCTGGAAAGCTGCTCCGATATTTTCACCTCTTGCCTGATCGTAAGCCTTCTTTTTAATATTTTGTTTTTTCTGATATTTGCCTTTTTTTTATCTGCCATCTCTCTCTATCTATAGTCGATCTGCTAATATCCGTCCTGTGCACTCAAATTGAGCGCTCTCTTCTCTCTATCATTACAAGACACGCCTCCTTACTGCTGATTGGCTACAAAAAGCGTTTTTCAAATATTGCTTAGTGTACTTTTAATCTGCACGTTTCTACCTACAGAGCCGTCATTATGTTTTCGCAAGCGACAGCGGTATACAAGTTCTAATGCCATGGCGAAAGTTCGAGCAAAGCATGCTAACTGTTCTGTCTTTGGCTGCACTGTTGAGCACAGAACACTGTTTAGAGTCCCAGCTTCAGAGGAGACAAGAGAGCAGTGGATTTATTTATTTATTCACTGTATATTATGCTGCTGTCAGTTAATACACATATCTAATGTAAATGTGATTTCTTTCCGGCTGTTTACCATCACAGACATAACAGACTGTATTTGTAACTCATGTGTGTTTTTAACATAAACTTGTATTTGATGGTTTAAGCACAATAAGACATGAAAGAGAAGTTTAGTTTAGTTACTCACATGTCGTGTGATAGCTGTTTTCTGTGTGCGTGCTTCGGATGTGTGCGCTCAGAAAACCATGTATCAGAAGTTTAAACTAATATGGTTTAAAACACATGATTTCAGCACAACAGACATGATAATTAAAAACAAAACAGATGTTTTTTAGCAGAGTATCTGAGGAAGGAGCTATAAAGAAAGGCACAGCCCTATTCTGGAAAAGGGGGCGGAGAGCAGCAGCTCATTTGCATTTAAAGAGACATGCACGAAAACAGCGTGTTTCTGCTTCCACTCAAAATAGGCATTTTCAAAATGATAAATGATCTGTGGGGCATTTTGAGCTGAAACTTTACAGACACATTCTGGGGACTCCTGAGACTTATATTACATATTGTAAAAAGGATTAGATTCTACTATGGTTAAATAAAAAGTATTGCAGGGAAAATACAATTCGACTACCGGAGAAAAAAAATCAACCCATTCCTTAATTTTAAAAAATTTAATAAATATAAATGTGTACAGAATACTCTCAAAATAGTCTAAAGGGCAACCATTGTACATTTAACTCGTGTTTAAGCATAAATTAGCATATTAGAATGATTTGTGAAGGATCGTGTGACACTGTAATGATGCTGAAACTTCAGCTTTGCATGACAGGAAGAAATTACATTTTAAAATATATAGGCAAAAAAAAAACATTTGAATTTGTAATATTTTACAATATTAATGTTTTTGCTGTAGTTTTTTTTTTTTTTTAAATAAAATAAATACAGCCTTGCTGAATATAAGAGACTTTTGAAAACCATTAGAAAATCGTAATTATTCCAAACCTTCAACCAGAATTGTAAAATTAATGTAAATCTCACGTTGACAGGACCCGGAGAACAGTTCTGACCTGGAAGCGGTTGCTCCGTTCCTGCTGGGTCAGAAACCAGATGTTCAGGCACATGAAGCGATCGCTCAGCCACCCATTACCAGGTAAGAGCAGCATCTCATATATTGAGGCACAATATATGGAGATATTACACATAACATGAAAAATGTGACTTTATTTTGTTAATGCATGCTCCTGGTCTTATTGTGCATGATTCAGGCATGATTATGAGGCAGAGGATTCTTCTCTGATAAATGAGGTGGATCGACCTCTGACCCGCGAAGAACTCCGTCAGCACATTATGAGGAAGAGTGTAAGGAACACAGAAGAGCTCTTTCCCATTCTGATTTACCCATTAACTACAGTTGCATTAGATTTACAGGGTGTTTGTTGGTTATCTGTTACAGGACCAGCACAAAGACGAGTCTCCGCGTACAGGAGGGAGCAAAGAAGTGAAAACCCCTAAGAGCAGCACTATGTCCAGCACCTCGCTGGAGGCTTAAGATGCAATTTGGTCTTCTGGTTATTATTTTATTCTGTGCTCAATCTATACTAAATAGTCTTTATAGTAATGAATTGATGGAGGATAAAAAGGAATCTTAATGCTTGAAGGATATGCATCTCTTTGAAATAAATAACAAAGTAAACTATATTCTTAACTCAATTCCTGTTTCCTTTAAAAACCTCAAAATTGCATATCGCATAGGAATTCTTCCAGATTTTTTAGCCAGGAGATTTTCTAATGGTAGTGTATTATGTTCCATTTTTTGCAGATCATCTTATAGTACATGTCTTTTATTTTTATATGCTATTCAGTGTATAAGAATGTGTTCAACTGTTTCTGGTTCATTAAATTTAAGTTTAGCTGGTTTGAAACTCAAACCCTTTTTAACCCCCTCCATTTGCTGCAAAATATTTTGTGCACATGGCCCACCGGGTTATCGTGGCTACACACCCCCTTTTTATCATGGCCAA
The DNA here is from genome assembly GCA_021397915.2 of Tor tambroides. Taxonomy (NCBI): domain Eukaryota; kingdom Metazoa; phylum Chordata; class Actinopteri; order Cypriniformes; family Cyprinidae; genus Tor; species Tor tambroides. The sequence continues at coordinate 5,803 of JAFVLL020026399.1, forward strand.
AGCTCATTTTCTCATACTAGCAATGGCTTGCTCTCTCACCCACTCACAAGGACCGCCCACACTGCAAAGATCGGCCAATCAGAAATTACGCTGACCAAAAAAGAAAAACAGTGACTGCTAGAGCCGAGGGCCCTATCATACATCCGGTGCAATGCTGCGCCAGGCGTGACGCAAGTGTTTTGTACTAGTTTCAGCCCGATGCAGTTATAATTTTCACGTCCTGCGGCGCGTTGTTTAATGGGGTCATATGATGCAATTTCAAGTTTTCCTTTCTCTTTGGAGTGTTACAAGCTGTTCGTGCATAGATAAGATCCCTGAAGTTGCAAAGACTAAAGTCTCAAACCCAAAGAGATATTCTTTATAAAAGTTAAGACTTGTCCACGCCCTCCTAAAATGCCTCATTTAAACACACCCCCACATGTCTACGTCACTGTGTGGGAAGATTTGCATAACACCGCCCAAATGTATACACAAAAAAAGAGGGCGTGATTTTTATTCTCGCTGTAGTATTGTTGCTGCTGCCGGCGCCGTATTCTGGAGACGCTGTGTTTTTCATTGTGAAAGCGAAACTACTTTGTTTGGGCTTCCAAAAGAGTTCACAACTAGAAATCAGTGGTTAAGTTGTATTTACAACACTGTTCCAGAACAGTTCAACCCAAATATTAGCGTGTGTGCAGCGCATTTTACGGAGGACTAACGTTATTTCCTGAACCTGGGAGAGTAGACTACAATGCCAACTGTGCACAACTGTTTCTATAAAGTGGGGCAATTCCAACTTTGCAAGGACAGTCTGGCGCTTCTGACTCACAGCCTGTAAGTATGTTTTCATATTTAAAGAATTTGCCACTGACTATTCAAATGCGAGTTTTGAGCTGTGTAGAGTAGTGCTTGTTGTTTGTCATTTCTCCAATCACAAATGCAGACATGGTAATGTTTACGCGGGGCGATGCAACGCGACACGTAAAAAGACAGTATAAGTCATTATAATCAGTAATTATGTCGCCACTGGATGCGACAAATGCATCGTTTGCATTTGTCCCCGTTGCGCCGGGACAAGGCATCACAACATGGTAAGGGGCATAACATTTCCGTCACACGTTTGAGGTATTCGGCCAATCACAACGCACTGGATAGCTGGCCAATAAGAGCACACTTCGCTTCTCAGAACGATGAGCTTTGTAAAAATTCAATTCAATTCAATTCAGGTTTATTTGTATAGCGCTTTTTACGATACAAATCGTTGCAAAGCAGCTCTACAGGAATTTAAGTTTCCACAATATATTTATATATTGTAGAACCTTAATATATTTAACTTATGGTATTTCTGGTATTTAGTAATTCTGTATGTTGTCTGAGTGTCCTCTGAGGGGTTGGCATCATCTCGTCTCAGGTGTTTGGTCATCTCAGATCATTTAAGGGTTGGATCCAAACTGAAGCTTGTGCAATTCCTAGTTATTATGGGATGTTAATCCCGTGGCAGAAAGAGAGAAACAAATAGAGACATTATCAGCGAAGCTGCTGTTCCATCCAAGCAAAAATGATTCGTTCAACCTAAGCTAAAGAATAATGTACGTTTGATCAGATATAACTGCAGTACAAGATTATGAGATGCATTAGAAAAATGCTTGGCTAAAGAGATGTGTCTTTAAACTAGATTTAAACAGAGAGAGTGTGTCTGAACCCCAAACATTATCAGGAAGGCTATTCCAGAGTTTGGGAGCCAAATGTGAAAAAGCTCTACCTCCTTTAGTGGACTTTTGAGACCTTAGGGAGCGGGATGGATTGTAGCGTGGTAGAAGACTAGTTAGGTACGCAGGAGTTAAACCATTTAGGGCCTTATAGGCAAGTAATAATATTTTGTAACTGTGCCAGTGCAGAAACTGTAAAATTGGGGTAATATGATCATATTTTCTTGACCTGGTAAGGACTCTAGCCGCTACATATTGGACTACCTGTAGCTTGTTTATTGAAGAGGCAGGACAACCATGTAGCAGTGCATTACAATAGTCCAGTCTAGAGGTCATGAATGCATGAATTAGCTTTTCTGCATCAGAAACAGTTAACATGTTTTGTGGCTTGGCAATGTTTCTAAGATGGAAGAATGCTGTTTTTGTAACATGGGAAATATGATTATCAAAGGACAAAAAATTGATGTGTTTCAGAAAGGCGGAGCATAGAGGAGCAACAATAATGTACAGTATGTGGAAAATAATGTTTTTTAAACCTTAAACCACATAAACACATTGCATTACACCAAATACACAAAATAATGTTCTTTTTAGCAACATCATATGACCCCTTTAAATAGCAAATGCATTTGCGCCCATCTGTTCGATCATGGGCATGCTGGTCTGAAAACGAGGTGTGTTCAGGCGCATTGTTGGTGCACTGCTATTTTGAGGCATCTGAAATAGACTATTTTTCATAGTATTTTTTGTTATTTAAAGAGTGCTTTAGTAATATGCGCCTATAAGCGGGTCCACAACACACATACACTTTGCTTATTACACACACAGGGACGCGCAGCAGCACACAAACATGCCAAATATTAAAAATTAAAGGATTAAAATGTAAAAGTTTATTATTTTGTAGACTACATAAATATAAAAATGCCTACATGTCATAATGGATAGTCATTGCATGAATTAGGCTACCTATTTGCTCGCGCACGAGCAGCTCGAGACATGTTCAGTCTTTGCGCTTGTAAATTCCGCCGTGTAAATAGCGAATCCGCCATGGCGCAAGCGCAGCTGGCTTTTAAAGGGAATGGGAGATGAGACTATGATTGGTTTATTGCACATTATGCCCTAACCACTCCCATTAATCATTAAGAGCCACAGCCATATCACTCTGCAGCCCAAGACCGGTTGCCCACGGAAGCTAAGCAGGGCTGAGCCCGGTCAGTACCTGGATGGGAGACCATCTTGGGAAAACTAGGTTGCTGTCGGTAGAGGTGTTAGTGAGGCCAGCAGGGGGTGCTCACCCTGTGGTCTGTGTGGGTCCTAATGCCCCAGTATAGTGATGGGGACACTATACTGTCAAAAAGCATCGTCCTTCAGATGAGACGTTAAACTGAGCTCCTGACTCTCTGTGGTCATTAAAAATCCCATGGCACTTCTCGTAAGAGTAAGGGTGTAACCCCGGTGTCCTGGCCAAATTCCCTCTACTGGCCCTGGACAATCATGCCCTCCTGATAATCCCCATCCACTTGATTGGCTCTATGACTCTCTCTCCTCTCCACCTGTAGCTGGTGTGTGGTGAATGCACTGGCGCCGTTGTGCTGTGGCTGCCGTCGCATCATCCAAGTGGATGCTGCACACTGGTGGTGGTTGAGGAGAGACCCCCTATATGATTGTAAAGCACTTTGGGTATATAGCAATACACAATAAAAGCGCTATATAAATCATTCATTCATTCACGTTACGTCCTCTAAAGTAAGAAATCTGGGTGTTATATTAGACAGCAACTTGTCCTTTGATAATCATATTTCCCATGTTACAAAAACAGCATTCTTCCATCTTAGAAACATTGCTAAGCTCCGAAACATGCTACCTGTTCATTCCTGATGCATTCATGACCTCTAGACTGGACTATTGTAATGCACTTCTAGCTGGTTGTCCTGCATCTTCAGTAAACAAGCTACAGGTAGTCCAAAATGCAGCGGCTAGAGTCCTACCAGATCAAGAAAATATGATCATATTACCCCACTTTTACAGTCTCTGCACTGGCTACCTATCAAGTTCCGTATAAGTGACAAAATACTACTACTTACTTATAAGGCCCTTAATGGTTTAGCTCCTGCGTACCTAACTAGTCTTCTACCATGCTACAATCCATCCCGCTCCCTAAGGTCACGAAACTCTGGACTTTTGGTAGTACCTAGGATAGCAAAGTCCACTAAAGGAGGTAGAGTTTTTTCACATTTGGCTCCCAAACTCTGGAATAGCCTTCCTGATAACGTTCGGGGTTCAGACACACACTCTCTGTTTAAATCTACATTAAAGACACATCTCTTTAGCCAAGCATTTTTCTAATGCATTTTATAATCTTGTACTGCAGTTATATCTGATCAAACGCACATTATTTAGGTTGAACAAATCATTTTTGCTTGGATGGAACTGCAGCTACACTAATAATGTCTCGATTTGTTTCTCTGTTTCTGCCACGGGATTAACATCCCGTAGTAACTAGGAATTGCACAAGCTTCAGTTTGGATCCAACCCTTAAATGATCTGAGATGACCAAACACCTGAGAAGAGATGATGCCAAACCCTCAGAGGACCTCAGAAGATGCCAAACTTCAGACAACATACAGAATGACAAAATTTTGCCATATGTTAAATATATTAAGGTTCTACAATATATAAATATATTGTGGAAACTTAAATTCCTGTAGAGCTGCTTTGCAACGATTTGTATCGTAAAAAGCGCTATACAAATAAACCTGAATTGAATTGAATTGAATTGAATTCATTCATTCAAGAGAATAGGGACAACACTTTTAGACCATGTTTTTCCTGTCGTTAAACCAGCAAAAGTAGATTTGGACACGCCCTAAGTGCACCTGCGCCATGCGCTTCAGACCATGCGCTTAAATCGTTAAAATAGGGCCCTGAGATTTTTACTATCATGCCATCTTATCTCATCCTTCCTCTGCTTTTTTTCTTCCCATGATGCATTAGGTTTTTTCTTCTCTTTCTGCATTTTTGTGTTTTCAAAACTAGAATGTAAGCCATTAGTAGTGTTTGCAAATACAAACATTGCGATTACTGAAAGTTAATGATGTAATTTAGTTTGAATTTATTGACTAAAAAATAAATTGATTCTTTTATTTCACAAAGTCACATTCAATTGATTAAAAGTGACAGTAAATACGTTTGTTACAAAGGGTATCTATTTCAAATAAATACTTTTAATTTAACTTTCTGTTCACCAAAGTATTGTGAAAAAAATGTATCACGATTGCCACAATAAATATTAAGCAGAAAAAAACTTTTCAACATTGATAATAATTATTAATCATTACTAACAATTGAGCACTAGTAATAACTGATAATAAATGAGCAGGATATCAGCATATTAGAATGATTTCTGAAAGCTCATGTGACTGAAGACTGGAGTAATGATGCTTAAAATTCAACTTTGCATCACAGGACTAAAATACATTTGAAAACATTACAACAGGAAATAGTTATATTATAATATTTCACAATATTACAGTTTTTACTGTGTTTTGGATCAAATAAATGCAGCTTTGGTGAAAATAAATATTAATTATTCCAAACTTTTGACTGGTAGTGTACATGGTGGTCTTGTTCATTTGAGATTTCTTGCTGAAAATGAATTTATTAATTGTCTTATTGCTTTCAAACTACTGTACTAAAATATTTTTGCCACACCAGTGCAATGGACCATGAAGAATAGAGAAGCACAACAAAAACACACAGAACATAGTCATTTGAAGATTTAAGAAACATACCTCTAAAAACTCAAAAGTCTAATCTATGCCAACGTAAGGCAAAATCCTTAATTTACTCCCATCCCCATATGGATCCAGGGTGATGGACTGAGTCCAGTCATACCAGTTATTCTGGTTATCGTAACAGCCGTTCACACCATGCCATCGCTGACTGCGTATCCTGATGAGGTCTCGCTCGGTGACCTCTCGGCTGACCCCTGGAAGGTCTGTCACAGGGAACTCTGGTATAAAGCCATGAGTTTTTCTGCACTCTTTGGAGTTCTTTGTCTGTTGCTTGATGTTCTCACCCACAGAAAAGCTCATCCCTGACTTTTCTGAAATCATCTTACTTTGTGACATCTCTCTCCAGTTTGTCTGTTGGAATGAACGAAGGCTGTTTTTCAGATCCTCACTGTCCTGGATTTCATTTCCTGTTGATCTCTGGCAATCTTTAGTAAATGTTTTACTTGATATAGGTTTGATTTGTAGAGTATGAGGGTTGTATGCTAGCTTGGCCGCTTGCAGTTGTGCAGTTTTGGTACTGTCCTCTCCATCAAGTTTGACAGTGTGACTGTTATGCTGTTTCTTCCTCATCTTATCCTCAAAACCCCTTATGTTTGTGTCTGTCACTGTGCTGGAGACCTCATCGAGGTTACCGTTTAGTGCAGCAGGTTTGAGTATGTTGAGGAGGTCTGAAGGCTTTTGCATCTTTACGTTTGAATCTTGGATGGATGAATTTGGTAGATTAGAAGTAATGGAAGTGGATTGTGCTGGTTCCTTGGCAGCCAAAAAGTGCTTTTCGTCGCTGTGACTGGCAGAGGTGGTTTTTCTTTCAAACTTGTGCTGGTCTGTGATACTATTGTCATTTTGGGAATGATGATTGGACAGAGATGTTCTCCAGCTTGTGGACTGTTGTAAATGCTTGATGGACGAGGAATATGGTTTGATTGCACGGACAGGTATTTTACTCTTTCTAAAATTGTTTGGATATTTAATGGTTTTATCTGGTACAGAACCCTGAGACATTTCAACCCTCTCACTCGTGGTACTGTGAAAAAGAGTTCTGCTGTAATTTTCAGTAAGGGTTTGTGTTGATCCAGGAATACATTCAGCAGAAGTCGAATTGTCTGCAAAGCTTGAGAGCTCTTTTGCTGTGACTTCGTTTACTTCACCCAGCCTCTGCCAACGTCGTATAAGATTTTTTAAACGTTTAACAAGATCTTTATCTGTGCTCCTTTTTCTCACATCATTGATCAACTTTCCAAGCCTGGTTTCCTGGAATACAACAAACCAAATCATTCCTTAAGGGAGCTTTTTTATTTTTTATTTATTTAATTAAATCATTAAACAAACAGCAACTACCCAGTGTGTGTATGTGTATATATATATATATATGTTTTTTCATACTATGGAAGTCAATGGGGATCAGCAACTGTTATCAACATTCTTCCAAGTATCTCCTTTTGCGTTCAGCAGAAGAAACTCATACAGGTTTGGATCATCTTGAGGGTGAGTAAATTATGCTTTTTTTTTGGGTGAACCATCCTTTTAATTCACATTTTCAGTGTGACACACTATACCGCAGTTGTTGGGATAAATTCAATGTAAATATAGTGAGTTAGTATCTTACCACCAGAGCCTCTTTAGTCATGGGGTAACTTTCCAGGCAGCATATCACATCCAATACAGCCATCGTGTTCTGTATCTGCTGACAGGTAGAAGTTAAGTTCATGTCACTTCCATGCTTTCATAATATTCTCTGTGCATTAAAAAAACCTATAACGGTTAATGCTTAGCGAGTCACTTCCTGTCTCTTTTTCTGAGGCTGGTCATACTCATGAAAGTAGATGGGCCTCATGTATTTGAATCTGCTCTCACATGTGCACCTGCAGCAGTGACTCTTTCAGATCCCAGTTAACAGTTGTGTTTGCAAATGCAAATGTGACACGCTTGCATACTCATTCCTATAAAAATCTGTGAAAAAAGTCCCCAGGGAGTTACGTAATAAAAATGAACCTCACCACTGTGAGACTGAGCAAACCTGCAGATTAAACAGACTAATTAATTTAAGGGATGAAAAAATCTTGACTATGGGATACATATTACACAGACATTGGCAAAACGGACATTATAATAAAAAATGGTCAATAATACAGTCAAAAAAGTTGAAATACTCCAAAAATACTCCCTAATATTCTCCACACAATGCACATAAAGTGCTGAAAGAATGGATAGAAATTGCAATATAGTGACACTGAATAATTAAATGAAGTGACAGTTACTGCTAATGATGCACATGCAGCATGGGTAAAAAAACATAAAATACTATAGTCATTACTTGGGTCTATAACTCAGCTTTTACTCACATTATTTTGAGCATCGATGGCCTGAAGTAGCTGCTCTTTGAGTTGTTGAGGTCTTGATGAAGCTCTTTTCATTGTCTTTGGAAATCATCCACTGAAAGTTTAGCATTAGGACCACATACTACTTACAAAACTCTTCAAACATGCACACGTCTCTCATATGAAACCACTTTACTGCCAGCCCCATATGAGCTCAACTATTCATGTCCATGCATGCAGGCAAATGACTTAACTGTCCCTAAAAGCGTCCTACAGGTGCAATACGGTTTTCACATAGGCTTACTGAGTTAGCAATGAGTGTCAGTTACAACCACATTTGAATCCAAGAAACTATGCTTCAGCAGTTTTTAGAGTTTTATACACATACCATTTTTGTGAGCTCACATTTAATGACAGACTACACAGAATACTTTTAAAAGTCCATTTTTCACATATACATATACACTATATTGCCAAAAGTATTGGGTCACCCCCTTCTAATGAACAGGTTTGACTACTTTAGTAATTTCCATGAGTATAAATCTTAATGTTTAAGCATATGATGATATTCTAGGGAACTGTGTGCTTCTAATTTTATAGCAAAAGTTTGGACAGGACCCTTTTCTATTCTAACATGACAATGCCTCTGTGTATAAG
>JAFVLL020026401.1:0-31068 GCA_021397915.2 Tor tambroides
TCTTTATTAAACAAAACGAGCGGATAAACAAACTGAGCACCAACATGGCGCATCACTCTCGCTCTCTCCCGAAAAACCTCAGGACCCCGACACTCTTTTTAGCGGGTAGAACAGCTAAGTGCAATGACTGGGCATCATTCACAATGCCCTTGAATCAAATTAAACAAACAGTTGTAAATAAGAAAATAACATTAAATTAATTTAAACAATAAAATAATAAAACACCACATGCATCCGAACTTTCTTTTAAAAGAGGGGGGGGGGGGGTTCACAAATTGTAAGCATAATTACTATATTTCCCACAAATGCAACTTTTAAATAACTTGAATCCATTTACCAATTCAAAGTTCTTGATGTGCAACCAATGAACACGAATCAAATAAACACTTCATGAGATGATTTGAAATTTTTTTTTCTTATGATAGATACATAGGTAGATGGATAGACCTAGATACTTACCAAAGACATATTCATTTCGAAACAGTATGCTTAATAGTAGCTTTTTGTTTTTTACAGTGTGTAAAACACTATTTATAAGACACCTTTAAAAACTAAGTTTCGCTTCTTCATCTGTTGCTAGTGTTTTTCACTTTCAGAGGGAAATTCTCAAGGGCATAGTAGAATTTAGGGATGCTGTAAGGACATGTCAATATTAAACCTACGCCCTTGAGAATTCTCCAGACTCGCTTCTCAAATCTGTTTCGCCAATATGCTATTATTGCTGTTCTAACAGAGAATGCTCTTGCTTTCGTTTGAGCGTGTTTAGCATCTCTAACACCACTGTAAACAGGGCCTGATTAGATTTATAATAATATGTAAAAATTCACGTAACCAAGTTCAGTGCGGCCACAGCCCAAGACTTCATTCGCATCAGTAGAAAGCATATTTACACTGTCTGAATCGTTCCCTATCCTCTATAAAGTGCACTATGTGTCATTCACCATACAGAAAACAGTAAATGTGTGAACAAATGACTGATGTCAGCCACAGCTTCAGCATCTGTTTATAGTGTAGGAGGGGGCGGGACTTCAGATTATAGAGCGCTTTTGATTGGACAGAAGATTTGATGATGACGTGCGCGGTGATGTGATCAAAATTCTGGATCCATATTGGCGGAGGTGAGAGACTGTAATTTTTGAATGTTTAAATGCAAATTTTGTCATTGTTTTGGAACACACCAGCTTATTAATAACCTTACATATTCATACTAAAAGCTAAAAAAACTTGCATTTTGATTTCACAGGGACTTTAGTAGTCTATTTAGAACAGAGGTTCTCCAAACTCTTTACTGGAGGGCCACTGTCTTGCAAAGTTTGGCTCCAACCCCAATTAAACACACGTGAACCAACTAATCAAGGTCTAACTAGGGCCACATCCACACGAATCCAGAGCTTTCACTATCCTATCTTCTTTTCCCCCTCGTTCTAAAAAAAAAAATTCTGTAAACACGGGGTTGTCTCAAGAAATATCTGCATACACACAAAACCACTGAAACAGACTCAAAACGATGTAGTATACATGCCAGACCAGTATGTGGCGCTGTAGAGACACTAAACATAGAGAATATAAATAACTAGCTCTCGCCTTATCCTTTGTTGGATACAATCCTTTTCATCAACCACTACATGACCACAGACATGAGAGCGACAGGTCTGTAGTCGTTAAGGCCAGTGATTTTGGGCTTTTTGGGGACGGGAATGATGGTGGAGCGTTTGAAGCAGCAGGGAACTTTGCACAGCTCCAGAGATCTGTTGAAGATCTGTGTAAAGATGGGGGCCAGTTGGTCAGCACAGACTTTTAGACAGACAGGTGAAATACCGTCTGGTCCTGAAGCTTTCTTAGATTTCTGTTTTCTGAAGACCCGGTTCACATCTTCTACACAGACCTTGAGCACAAGTAGAATGGTGGGGGAGGGAGGGGGTTGCAGGGGTGGTAGGTGAATGTGAATGTGTGGAGTGCAGATCAGAGCAGGTGTTGGGTGTCAGTCTGGCCTTTTCAAATCAGCAGTAAAACATATTCAGATCATCAGCCAGTTGTTGATTCTCCACAGACTGTGGGGGTGGTGTCTTGTACTTGGTGATGTTCCTCAGACCAGTCCATACTGACGCCGGATCGTTGGCTGAAAGCTTGCTTCTCAGCTTTTTAGAGTAGTTTTTTTAGCCACTCTGATCTGCTTTGTTAGTCTGTTTCTGGCTTGGTAATACAACATTTCTGAGTGTTGTGGAACAGGTTTTCACTGAGTATATCTCTATACCTTGCTTCATTCAGCTTTCTCTCAACCCTGACCCTGAAAAACACCCCCATAACATGATGCTGCCACCACCACGCTTCACTGTTGGTGTTGGGCAGGTGATGAGCTGTGCCTAGTTTCCTCCAGACATAACTCTTAGAATTGAGGCAAAACAGTTCAGTCTTGGTTTCGTCAAAACAGAGAATCTTGTTCCTCACAGTCTGAGAGTCCTTCAGGTGCTGCAACTCCAAGCGGGCTTTCATGTCCATCTAGTGACTCTGCCATAAAGCCCAGATCAATGGAGGGCTGCAGGAATGGTTCTCCTTCTGGAACTTTGTCCCATCTCTGGAGCTCAGTCAGAGTGGGCAGTTAGGATTGTAGCTGATCCCTCTCACCCTGGACACAAACTTTTTGAGGTGCTCCTCTCAGGCAGGAGGTTACGGTCCTTCAAGGCTAAAACCTCACGCCACAAAAACAGTTTCTTTTTATCTGCTGCTGGCCTCATCAACAACACTTAAAAAAATCCCACCATGTTCTTATTCACATCCATGAACAAAAGAACAAAACACTTTCATACATGTTGCATTAACGCACACTCCTCAGACTGCTGCACATTCTACATACTCCGACATTTGCACTGACCTACTAAAGGATCTATTTTCATTTTTATTTTTCTATATACACTTTGGGCGGCCGCGGTACATTATAAAAGTAGCCCAAAAACCGCAACCCACGGCTCTGTAATTTTTCCCGCGACTGCATTTTCAAAATAGCCCAATTGTGCGGGAAAACCGCGACCCTGGCAACACTGGTTCACTGTACCCTTATCACACAATGATAGATAACCTTGCGGCTGCGATGACGGCAAGAAGTTGGGGTCAAGCCTTAAAGGATTAATTTGCGTTAAAAAAATAACGTTAACACGGTTGCGATATGTATTTCTGCTCAGGAGCGTGCGGTTCGCCAGAAGTAAAGGTGTATTAGGCGGGCGCTCTAACAAGGAGGCTAAAGGCCACGGCCTCTAGCGTCAGTAGCTAGAGCGCCTCTGTTTGAGATCAGGGGAGTGAGGTTTACACGCACCAGCACTTACTTGCCTACGTCTGTTACATGCGCATGGGCCATAAGAGGAAAAGATGCATACCAAGAGATTCGGTTCGAAGTATTGGAAATAGATGAGGAATTGGAAATAATGAAAAGTGTACTGGCTAGTATGTTTCCAGATCCAGTTAAAAAATTTCCACCGGATGCATCAATGAGAGATCTAGATTTTATTATTACTTCAGATTTGAGTGAAGATATTAAGGAAGTTAGAACAGCCAAGAATAAATGTGAAGGAAATTACGCATGTGCACTAGCGCTTTTACAGAGAGAAGTTCTGAAAAGTGAGGTAGATGGAGAGTGTTGGATTTGTATGCAATTACACACAACTTGGAAAACATACCCGATGACTCTAGAAACGGTATGCCATGATAAGGATAAATGTGACATACCAAAGCAGATGTCAAAGATATTACAGATGATGGATAATTTGAAAGCAAACAGAGCAGTAACATTCAATATCAAAGAATACAATTGTTCACACATAGGACTACCGTTTAAGGGACCAGCCTGTCACGTGCAGTCTCATCCAGTGGACTTATGTATCTGTTCCATTGAAGGAAAACATTATGTAGGAATGTCTGATTGCAGAAACACCATAACACTGAATCGAACATTTTTTAGTCACAATTGTACTATTAAGTTCTCTAATCAGATTGTGAGGAGTTTTATGTGTCCATTCTCGCACATTGATAGTGCCCCAGGAATGATTTGGACCTGTGGAGGAATGGCATATTATCATTTAGATGAGGGAGATTGGCGTGAATGTTGCTATCCAGCTCTGCTTTCAGCAGGAACTGCAGTGCTGAAAAAGGAAGATATAGAAGGGAACGATCTAAAAGTAAAACAAAATCGAAACAAGCGAGATACACATGACAAACACATGACACGTTATAATGGATACAAGACAGTTAGTCCATGGACAAAACCATGGGAAAATGTAGGATGGTCTCTAGCAGGTATTTTTTACCAAACTAGGGGCTACAACGGCTTTGAACAAAATAAATCGGTTAGCATGGCAAGTTTTATCATTGGAGAATGATACAGCTGTCGCACTAGACTTAATCAAAGAAGAACTAAAGAAAATGAGAGAAGCAGTTATCCAGAACAGATTGGTTCTTGATCTTCTCACATCTCAGCAAGGAAAAGTTCGTAAAATGTTAGTATCTTGTTGTTTTCACATTCCAGACAACTCGGATAATGTCACGGACATCGTAGAGCACATGAAGCAATCCACCTTGGAGCCAGAGAGAGAGACAAATCTCGGTTCAGATGGCTCGGCAACCTCTGGGGGAACTTGGATTTTTCACACTGTTATACCTATTGTTGTATTAGCTTTGTTCATATTATTAATCGCACCATGTGTAATGCAGTGTATCAGTGGTCTTATCACACGCTCAATTACAGCCATCACAACAAGAGATACTTATCAAGTGATGAATGTACAGAACGTGCGAACATTTGCTCCATCCGTCGTGCAATCAGGAGAGCACGTTGAACAGATTGTTGAACGAGCGTCAGACGCCTATACATATACTGAAGATGATTATGTTCATACATATGAATTAAGAGCCTGAAGAACATGTAGAATCAGAAGTGTAAATTGTAAATTCTTGACTCTTTTTACATACAAAAATCATATTCTGTATCTGTGTAATCAGGGTGATTAATATGGTGATTTGTTTATTGAATATAATCTATGGATTCCCACAATGTGATGATTGTATATAAATGATCTGAATAGCATAAAAGTGGTCAGTACCCTAGTGAAAAAAATAGTATACTTAAGTACAGTTTATTTGTACGTACTTTAAGTATACCAATTTATAGTCTGCCACAAACGAAAGAATGGATGAAAAGCATTTGTCCGTGTTTCACTCCTTCTCGAATCGCGCTCACGGAAAGCGCTCGAGAAACAGTATCTCTTCCGCGGCTCGGTACGCTTTCAACTTTCAACTACGCTTTTTTTTAGTCCCGAGCAAGAGACAAGAGACTGATTTTTACATAGAGAGGGTGATAGCGCACCACATTAAATGAAATGATTCATGTTTTCATAACTGCTGACCAAATTCAAAAACGAAACTAAAATTAAACATCTTTGAGAGCAAGGGGGCCCCCTGGTGTTTCGGGGGCCCTACGCAGCTTGCGTGTTCTGCGTATAGGGAGGATCGGCTCTGTCTGTCATTAACGCTGCAGGAAACAATTTCATAAACTGGAATAACAGTTTTTTCTTGCACATGCAATAAAACACAGACAGTTCCGTTAGCTGGTGGAAAAATGTGAACGTACTGCTTATGTTTCAGAAGGAATAAACCCATCCGTAACATCTCTGCCCATTGTCTCTGCACGCTTCAACTCTCAATGCACTGCACTAGTGTTAATGTAAAATGCAAAGAAATGTTTTGGCAGTTTGACTGTCTTGCAGTACGCTGAATTTAAATTATTTTAATACATTTTGTTACTTTTATGTAGTTAATGTCTCTGAATTTATTTGACATTTTAACTTTTGTGTAGTTTTGAGGGCTGGTCAGGATAATTTTAATAATTCGCTTAATAATTCATAATATTTTGACAGCCCAAAGGGCTGCAGTCCACATTTCCAAGTGCAACGTTTTCGTTGTTCATACGGGACATTAAAGAACCATTAATGGAAAAAATGTGTTGGTACAGGTGCATTGGAGTGTATTGTGAATATACTGAAGTAATAAACCTTCTGATCAAGTTCGCGAATTTCTTTCATTTCAAATCCATGACTATATGTTGTTTACACACTTTTGTATCTACTTTCTATATATGACCACTGACCACAAAACCAGTCATAAGGGTCAATGTTTTGAAATTGAGATTTATACATCATCTGAAAGGACAATATTTGGCTGAGATACAACTATTTGAAAATCTGGAATCTGAGGGTGCAAAAAAATCAAAATACTGAGAAACTCTCCTTTAAAGTTGTCCAAATGAAGTTCTTAGCAATGCATATTACTAATCAAAATTACACACACACACACACACACACACACACACACACACACACACACACATTCACGGTGGGAAATGTACAAAATATCTTCATGGAACATAATCTTTATCCTAATTATTTTTGGCACAAAAGAAAAATCGATAATTGACACTTTAATTTTGACAAAATTTTGATAATTTTACAATGTATTTTTGGCTATTGTAAATACCCATGTTACTTAAGACTTTGTAATGTCTTTGTAAGACATTCCAGTGTCTTAAAGTGGCCATTGTGAGATTTTAGGAGAACACTCCGTGCCCTTGAACTGTGTATGCTGATGTTTGCTTATTTTTCTGCTTAGTTTGCTGTTTCAGATAAAACCTATACTTAGGCCTGTCACCAAATAGACATACTTCCATATTTGGATGTCTGTACATAGTGTGATCGTGTGTTGCCCAATAATGTAACTTCTTTTCTATATACATATATATACTCACCGTTTGTCTAATAAAGTTGAGCTCTGATTGAACGAGACATTTGTGTCTTGGTTTTACTCAGACTCCCGGGTACCCGAGGCTTTCTCCTCTGTACAACCCAACCTGATTGCAGATCTTGGTTTTATTGTTTTATTCTAACACAGCCTTATATATATATATATATATATATATATATATATATATATATACATATATACATACATACATACACATATACTCATTTTTCTCTCTTCATCTTCTTCTTTATAGTTCCTTATTTATGCTTTTATGTTGTGTAATGTTAATATTATATAATTCCTTGTTTGTTACTTTTTCAAAGCACGTGTACACCAAGACAAATTCCTTGTACATGTAAACCCACTGTACTTGGCAATAAAGCTGATTCTGATTCTGAGTGACCATTGGGTTCTTGATCACCTCTCTTACTAAGGCTCTTCTCCCCCATTGCTCAGTGTGGCCAGGTGTCCAGCTCTTGAAAAAGTCCTGGTTGTGCCAAACTTGTGCCAAAAAATGTTAGTTTTCTTTGTGTATTAACGATTTTTGAGAGCATGCTCAAAGAGCGCTAAAAAGCAGCCTTCTTACAAAAGGCAATTTGATGGTGTCCTGAGTATGTAAACATGGCTGTTGGACACATCCCAATGGTGTTTTGACCAATTAGACACTGTCTTAGCTCGAGGTGTTGCTATGTTTCTCCTCCCAATACATAATTCAACATGTTATCTTCTCAGTCACATGATCCGAATTTTCCCGCTCTTGCAGAGTATAATTTTGGACATGATTTCTATAACAAGAATATGATACATTTGACAAAGAGTTGATTGGAAGAAACGTTTCAAGCAAGAAGATTCAAACACACACACACATAGTTAACACGAATATAAACCTATAAGCTATTCAATAGTTATTCAAAAGGACATACACAATGAGTGATTAGAACATGATAGTCAAGTGTGTGGGTTACATACATGATATGGAGTTATGCATAGAAATGATTAGTTGCTCATAAGTTCTTTTAGCATCATTTAGGTGCATATATACATGTAAAGGCCATTTCTGTGCCATTCTGTGAACGTGACGACATGTTCTTTGTGAGGAACAAAAGGTCTAGAAGGAACCTGGTCTTTGTCCTAAGTGAGGGAAACCACCCAACGAAGTCTTTAGCTCATAATTTCATGGATTTACATGTTATAGTCATGCTGTGCATCTCTTTGACCATTAATCTTGATTACTTGCCCCAAATTTGACAAACTGCTTCCTGAGTTGGGATTGTCAATAAGTGTTCTTTTGTGTTAATGTTGCAAGCTGTTCTGTGAAAGAGTTGGTTGGTTAGGCTTGCTCTGATTTACGAACATCCTGTTGTCTTGGGCCTCTTTGTGGAATTCGGCTCCTCGTGTTTCAACGATGTTCTTATCAAATCTTAAATTGTCTGATTCACTCTGATACCCTACACAAAAGTGACAGTGAATACTTTTAAAGGCTTTTTAAATTGACAAATTGTATCACTGTTTCCACTAAAATATTCAGTAGCTCCACTGTTTTCAACATTGATTATAATGTTTCCTGAGCAGCATATTCGAATGATTTCTGAAGGATAATGATGCTGAAAATACATCTTATAATAGAAAAGTGTTTTTTTATCTTATAATTGTAATAATTTCATCCCCCCACAGCAGAAGAGAAGCATTTCTATGCCCATAATAATTTAGACTCCACCTACATGTGACATCATTTACCAGAAATGACATCATTCAGGTCTCTGTAACAGCCGTGCAGAGGATGGTAATTATCATAGTTTTTATTCATATTTTTGAGGCGTATTACAGTCAAGGAGGGTACGTCAAGCTTAACATCATATGACATAAAATTAAGATGGAGAATGATTATTTTTCAAAAATCTATTTTAATACATAAATATATAGAATGTACTTATTTTGCTGCCATATAATGCACTACACGAGGAGCAGTGGCCATTTTGAGCAAAAAACACAAACAAAAATACAACCCTGAAACAATCAGAATATGTGACAGGGATGAGTTATTCACTTCATTTATCAATAATTTAATTAAAAAATAAAATAGTCATGGTTTCAGTAAATATATACTTAGCAAAATCATGACAAGTCATAATTTTGTTATAAATAGCATATTTGATGTAATGTGTCCACTTAAACACTGACACGCACCCAGTGTCTGAAAGCACACACACATCTGCAGCAGAAAGACAGTGCTGTGCACTCTCAGAAAAAAAGATACAGTTGAGGTACAATTTTGTACCTTGGGGAACAAACGCGCTTGCGTCATGGTACTGTCGTGAACGTGTGTCCACAAGTGACACAGTAGAGATGAAAATGTGGAATAAAGTCGTTATTTTTGTTTTCTTTGCGCAAAAAAGTATTCTCGTTGCTTTGTAACATTGCAGTTGAACCACTGATGTCACATGGACTACTTTGTCGATTATCTTGGTATTTTTCTGTGCCTTGATCGTGGTAG
The DNA here is from genome assembly GCA_021397915.2 of Tor tambroides. NCBI lineage: Eukaryota > Metazoa > Chordata > Actinopteri > Cypriniformes > Cyprinidae > Tor > Tor tambroides. Next base: position 9,278 of record JAFVLL020026401.1, read on the forward strand.
TACTCTTGCTGTTTATGGGAGGGTCAGAGAGACCTCAGATTTCATCAAAAATATCATGGTCTTACGGGTTTGGAACGACATGAGGGTGAGTAATTAATGACAGAATTTTCATTTTTGGGTGAACTATCCCTTTAATAACATGATATTGTCAGAACAAAGGTGCAGCACCCAGACAGTGGAAGCATTATGAATTAAGTTTACTTAACTACTACAGCAGTTCATATATCAATGTCGTACGAATAGAAATAGCCTTAAATAATGTATAGTTATCGGCATCTTTCCACCTCTTATGTGTACAGTTTGCTTTTACACACGAGAATCGCATTCAGCGTGGACGTGCAAGTGGTTGCCATGTAATGAACAACCTGCTTGTTAAAGCGAATGTACATAATCCTGTATCTGAGGCAAAATTACTAAATATTGAGAATGCAACAGCCCGTGTTATATTTTTCTAACTCTAAACGATTGGACAATGATCGGAACCAGCTGATAATAACCTCCTGTGATTAGACACATCTCTCAGCTCCAGGTGAAGGGTTGCCACTTATCACAAAAGAGCAAAACAAGCCCCTTAAAAACACAGTATAATAAGCAGATACCAAGGAATAATATATATATATATATATATATATATATATATATATATATAACTAGTATTAATAGTATCCTACAAAATTAAAAGGAAATAAATGCCCAGCAAACATGCCCCTTTGGGGCCCATGTGGGCCCACTGCGGGCAGCCCGCTGTGGGCCCCGATACCGGCGTGAAATGCGGGGCATGAGTGGGACAGCCCAAAGTGTGGGCTGGCCCACACAAAGCAGAGTGGGCCTCAAATGGGGACAATTGTGGGCCCATAATATACTGTGGGGAAAGTGTGGGCATACTGTGGGGCCAAAAGTATGCCTTCTGTACATGCTCTGTGGGTCCTTAACAAATAACAAAGTTAGTTTGGTTAGCTTCCTGGCCAAAAATGTGTACCTAGGGGCCCAGTAGACCCACAGTATGCCCACACTTTGGAAGAAAATGTGGGCATAAACCTGTGTAGGGCCATTGTGGCCTTTACAAATAACCAAATTAGTTTACTTTTACTTTGTACCTGCAGAATGGCACAATATTACTATTAATGCATATGCAGAATAATTGCACATGTAGAAAGTACAAGTAATAAATTAAGAGTCATAAATTTCAAATACTTTCATTTATTCACAGCCATGTAAAAAATGCAGAAACTACACACTACTGTTCAAAAGTTTAGGGTCGGTAAGATTTGTAAATGTTTTTGAAAGAAGTCTCTTATGCTCACCAAAACTACATTTATTTGATAAGAAATAAAGGTAAAGCAGTATGAAATATTATAATTTAAAATAACTGTTTTCTGTTTTAATATATTTTAATTATTATTTTTTCCTATGATGTTAAAGCTGAATTTTCAGCAGCCGTTACTCCAGTTTTCAGTGTCATACAGTCCTTCAGAAATGATTAAAATATGCTAATTTGTTGCTCAAGAAACATTTCTTATCATCAGCAGTCTTGAAAACAGTTGTGCTGCTTCATATTTTTGAGGAAACCATGATACATTTTTTTCAGGATCCTTTGAATAGTACTTTTAAAAGAACAGCATTTATTTGAAATAGGATTTTTGTTAAACAATGTAAAAGTTTTACTGTTGCTTTTTATCAATTTAGGTGCTTGCTGAATAAAAATAATAAAAAACAACAACAACTTACTGACCCCAAACTATTGAACAATAGAATATATTGAATATTTTTTATAAAACAGAACAATGATCAATTATAACTACATCAGAACATTAAGTAGATTATAAATCAATCCCCTAAGGGGCACCAATAGAGCTCTGACTGATCTCTGATCTTCTGGTTCTTCTGCTCCTTCCACCATCCCAAGTCTCTTAGGCCACTTTAATAGAAGTTTCCATTTCAAATGCTGTGGCCTGGCTGCTTTTTGTTCCAGCATCTAAGTAAGAAAGAAAACAACAATTAAAACAATTATTTATATATATATATATATATATATATAAATAAACAAAACTTATGCTTGTGTTTTCCTGACTGTTATAACATTTCTAGCTCAGGAAGTCAACCCAAGGCACCAATAATCTTTTGTGGAACTTTTATTAATGTTAAAAACAAATTTATGCTTTGTTGATGGCAGAGATACAGAGACAGAAAGAGAGTGAGATTAAGGGAGAATAGTGAGTGAAAGTAAAATAATTCATATAAAACATTTTCAAATTTCTGTTCTAAAAATATGTTGTTGTAGGCAAATCTAACGTATCCCATATGTGTGTGTTAACACAAGGTAAAGTTATATTCCAGCAAAACACTGCAACATCACCACTTTTATGAACTTATGCTATGGTGTTAGCTCGGTTTGAGGCTGTCCCAAGAGGATGTCACAGATGAAAATGGCTCATTGTCAACTACTGCTAATGATTACAAATTGCTTTAGCTATGGTTAACAGAGCTATATGTTAGAGTTTTACTTTGAAACCTTTTACCAACAATTTAGTAGAATTATCAACACAATATGAAAAAAATAACAGTTTTGATTTATGTTCCTCTACATGCATGGCAAATATGGTACAATTAAAATGGTTACTTTTGTAGTACTTGCAAGGTCAACTGCTAAAATGTTAAGGTATTGTTGACTCAAAAAGGAAAATTCTGTTTTGTATAAACCTTCATGGCATTCCAAACCTGCACTTTTTTATTGTTTTTTTTTGTTTGTTTTTGTTTTTTTGTTAGAAAATTTTATGTCTCAGTGTTTTTTGTCAATACAATGAAAGTCAGTGGCATCCAATGTTGTTTTCATTGCATGTACAAAATGTTCCTGGCGGCTCTTTATTTATCTGTAGTTGACACAAGCCAAAGGCAGAAAAAGAGGAAAAATCAGTAAATTTTAGTGAAATATTGCATATATCAATACAAGTGATAAAAACCCCATACAAATACAAAACAAGTATTTTTGTTTTGACTAATCACCTTTGAGAAGAGATGATGACTGCTAGGTTGATCACTTACAACAGTGGTGTCCTGGAGGACCAACATCTTGCAGAGTTTAGCGCCAACCTGTCCACACGCCTGCCTGGACGTTTGTGGGATTCCTGAAGACCTTGATCAGCTTGTTCAGGGGCTAGAGCTAAATTCTGCAATCAGGACTAGATGGCAATCAATACTGAAAAGAGAGAGAAGACAAACATTACGTTAATGGTATAAAACCAAAGTTTAAAAAAATGATTTAACAGTATGTATAATAATATCTGAGGGTGGAAAAAGGAGAAAAAAGAAAAAAATGTACAGTCAAATATTCTCTGTTACAACAAACAAGTCTTCTCTGCATTGATCTGCATACCATCAAGGCTCTCCACCAAGTTAGCCAGCTCTTCTTCCTTCCCTGCCAGGCCAACTATGTCACTGGCAAAACTTAAGTTCGTGATTGTCCTGCTGCCTATGCTAACTTTCCCCTCATGGACTTCCAATGCATCAGCCATGATTTGTTCTAAAAATATGTTGAAGAGTGTGGGGGAGAGCAAGCAGCCTTGTCATACTCTAACTGTGGTTCTGAACCAGTTCACTATGTTGCTGTTGAAGTAAACTGCGCTGGTGTCCATATCATAGAGGTTTTTTATCATTTTGATCAGGTTGGCATGATGTTGTACTGCCTCATGGTGGCCCATAATGCTGCATGCCATACTATGTCAACGTCTTTTTGAAGTCCTCAAAGATGTGGTAAAGATTTTGTTGATGTTCTAGGTATCTCTCACATATTATCCTAAGGTTGAAGATCTGCTCTGTTGTGCTGTGCCCTTGTCTGAAGCCTGCTTGTTCTTCAGCGATGATCTTGTCCGCTAGTGGCTTCAATCGATTCAGCAGGATCTTTAGCATGACCTTGCTTGGGTGGCTTATTAGGCTGATGGTACGATAATTCTGGCAAAGTTATAGATTGCCTTTCTTAGGGAGAATGATGATGAGAGACTGGGTCCAAGGTTTGTACCATTCTCCTGTCTGCCAGATCTTGTTGCAATCATGGCATCATGGCAATCACTTATCATGGCATCTCCCCCTGCTTGCATAAGCTCCGCAGGGACATTATCCACTCCCGCCGACTTCCCTTTCTTAAGCGATTTCATTGCTTCTTCCACTTCTGTGCGAAGGATGGGGTAGTTGTCATTGTCGGTTGCTGGGGGGACATTCAGTACCTCTGGATCTCCTGTGGTTTCATAGCTGTACATCTCTGAGAAGTACTCAGTCCACCTCTTTAGGATGTCCTGTTCTTCAGTCAGACAATTACTGTCCTTGTCTTGTATGGTTAGTGTTTGCCCTTTCTTTGTGTTGGTCAGGTCTTTCACCAGCTGGTATGCTTTCTTGCTGTTGTTCTTCTTCAGGCTATCTTCAATGTCCTGGCACCACTCTTCAGTCCAGTTCTCCTTTGCGTTTATCAAGCCTTTCTTGATTGCCTGATTAACTGCTTTATATTGCTTTGCTCCTTCTGCATCTTCCATCTTCTTCTTCTTCAGCTCCCTACACTTGTCGCATAGATCAGGTATATCAGCTGTGACCCAGGGCTTCTTGACAGGGCGATATTTGCCTAAGATTTCATTGGCTGAGTCAAACACTGCTGTGTTGAAGTTATCCACCATTGTGTCTATGTTTGTGCCATCAGCATCTAGAATGTTGAGCACTGCAAATTAAACTCCTATCATCACCTCCTATCATCAGTTGTGGGCCTAATGTGTTGCCACTATAAGTTCATTGTAGTTAGCAAATTCCAGAAGTCTTAGGCCTCTCTCATTGGACTTGATGTTGCCATATCGCCCACATGTGCTTTTCCTGTTCTCATAAGCATCCTCTCCTATCTTGGCATTCCAGTCCCCCTGCACCATAAGAATGTCCTTCTTTGGAGTTTGGTCTAGTACTTCCTGCAATTGTTCGTAGAAGTCTTCTATGTCATCATCGTCGTAGTCAGATGTTGGTGAGTATGACTGTATGATGGTAATATTGAATGGTGATGCCTTCAGACGGATGGTGATAAGTCGGCTCGATAATGGGCGACAAGTCATGATGCAGTTTACGGTGTTTTTATGGATGAGAAATGCGACTCCATGTTCATGTTTGTCATCCCTTCCACTGAAGTATAGTTTGTGACCTTCTTGGGTGGACGCTTCTCCGATGTTTTTCCATCGTACCTCACAGAGTCCTAAGATGTTTCAGTAGTATCTACTCATCTCGTGGGTGAGTTCTTCCAATCTGCTGGTTTCTCTCAATGATCTCACGTTCCATGTGCCAATGGTGATGTTACATCTGCCACTGATCTTGTTATTTGACAGACCAGTAGCATATTTTCCACCTCCGTCCTGGTCTGTGGCGGCAGGCGTGGCCCTGCCGCCGAAGGTACATTAAGAAGGTAACCCGGGCAATGGCCGAGCTGGTATGGGTTGGTTATTGGTTGTCATTATCATTATCTATGGTGTAACTACGGCAAATGGTATTACATGGCGGCGCCCATCCCTCTCCATGCCTGACAACAGCCGTTGACCTCCATCTAGGTGGCTTGCCTTGTTCGTGAACACGTGGTCGTTGTAGTTCGTCTGGGAACTCTTCCGCTCTGGCCGGTGACCTACATCGAGGTGGTCCTACGCCCAGTGGTGCTGTGTTAGCACCACCTCCTCACATGGTTTGGTCTGCCAGCTGAAGCGGCGCTTGGAGTCATACGTGAGAGATTCAGAGGATGGAAGGGGACCAGTGAAGCTGTCCACCTGAAGGCGCAGCATGCCAGACATCAGAGATAGTACCCCTATCCAGAGCCCCCTATGCCCCAGCTGTGTAGCTGAGGTATTGTTTTATGCTATATAAATCCTCGTTTATGTTGCCATTTAAGACTTTAAAACAAAGACATTAAGGACTTAGCTCCATAATGTCTTGCTCGTCTGTTATTAATTCGTCACAAAAACAGCAAAGGAAAAACAACAAACTAAATTAACACCAAAATGGACGTAAAATAATTTAATTGAATGAATTCATATGCAATTTTAAAGGATATATTACCTCAGATAATACCTCAGAAAACGTTCTGAAAGGGCCAACGTTAACATTAACTGTTAGTCGGCCATTATAACCGTTTGTCATTTGAAAAAGAGACAAGCAACAATCAAATTAACCACTAAAATAGGTGTAATTTAATTCCTATGAATTAATTCACAACCATTCTGGCGAATTTTACACATTTTAATAGAAAACTCAGAAATTAACTAAGAAATTTAAAAATCTTACCTGGTTAAGCAGAGCTGGGTGGTACCAGTTGAAGCCGGAATGACAGCTCATTAACTATGCAGAGTTCCAGCACCAGCAGTCTCATTGGCTAGAATTTATCACATGCTGAAGCACCATTTCATGTATTATATTATTAAATATTACCTTTTCCTTTTTTTCCTATCAGAAATATTTCATAAATTATTACATCACTAATCAATACCAGCAATAACAATGAATAAATAAACAAATCTGTCAATGATCTGTTTACTCACAATTTTGTGTCAAATAAGTTAATTTAATGTAATAATAGCCTACAATGTATTTATATACAAATATAAATACATTTTATTACAACAAAAATATATACTATTATAACTTAAGTAAATATATATTTAAATACATTGTATTTAAATACACTGACACGTAACACAAATTCATATATATATATATATATATATATATGTATGTGTGTGTGTGTGTGTGTATTTATTGGGTGTACTGCTGAGGTCTAATTGGGTTTTTGAACTATAGTAATATGGTAAAATATATAATCTTTCTAACTTTGTCTGGAAACAGCTGTTACAAACAAGTTTTTTTGTTGATCATGTGCTGTTTTAGTTAAGTATTTGATAGGCTTTTGAATATATTACATTTTTACAATTTATTGTTTACATTTTACTGTCTTTGTCACAGAAATCTAATTTTAATGCAACATTTGCATGTAGATAAAGAAAATTATTTTAAAAAAATAGTTTAATTAGCATCCTATCTTAAAACAAAGTTTTAGCTGTCCAGTGCTGTTAACATGGTAGCTGAAAGGGCTACCTCACAAGGGGCCCAGAGTGGGGTTTGTGTGGGCAAGCCCACAGAAAACCATCGTGGAGGCCCAAAAGGGCAAAACCGCTGTGGGCTAATCCACATGGGTTTAGTATGGGTTTGCTCTACCCGCACTGTCCCACAGAAAACCCGCAGAATTATGAATAGAATATTTCAATATAACATATTTAGATATTATAAATTGACTGAAGTAAAATAATAATATAAGATTTAAAAATTATTTAGAAACACCTCGTTTAAAGTTTAATTTCATCTACAAGTTGCATTTAATATCAGTAAGTTGGGGGCAGTGAAAACTTTTGAAAAGGATGAAGATGTCCAAATTTTTCTTATTTTGTTGAAATATCATTTTTTTCCATTTAGTACTGCCCTTCGGAAGCAACAGAAGATACTTACATGTTTCCCGGAAGATAAATTAAATACAATTTACCTTGATCTTCAAATTCCAAAAGGCTCTTAATGCATCGTGTTTCCTTCTGGAGCATCAGTGAATGTCTGAACTTTTTTAATAGTTGTGTTTGTGTCCCTCGGTTGTCCTCAGTGTGAAAAGATGGATCTCAAATCATACAGTCACTGCTGGAAAGGATTAAAATATGCAAAAGATGCTGGAAAACTGAAGCTTCCGCAAGACATGGAGGATTTTTCTGAAGAACAGTGCTCAGTTTAACTGTTCAGAGCAAACAAGGGACTCTTGAACAACCATCACAAAACAAAAAAAATATAGTCATAGATCATCCAGGTAACCAAACACAGTATTAAGAACCAAGGGTTCCCAAACTTTTGAAGGGGCTTAATTTTAATAATTTCAGCTATTTTTTGTCTTGTGGACTATATGTAAACATCTTCTTACTCAGGACAGTATTAAATAAAAGAATAACATGCATTTTGTATGATGCCTCTTATTTGGTTAATTTTTTTTTTTTTTCCTTTTTTTTTTTTTTATTAGTTCACTAATGGTATACACTCATAGGCATACCATGTATAGGGTGACCACCTGGCAATAGATCTGTTGCGGGACAGTAGATGTGATTTTGCGGGACACGTGTGAGACAGATACATTTACTACTGTTATGCTCTGTAAATACTGATTTACATCAGTTGTCATAAGCGCTTATTTACGTTTCTGTGCGCGTATGTAAGCAAGAGAAAGCGCGTCCGTTTTGTGTGAGAGTGAAGAGAATCCACCTGCGAAGGAAGAGATTTGTGCTCGCGCATTTTGATGCGCCCTCGCATTACAATAATGTGCTCTGGACATTTGTCATTAAAATAATGCCATAGACTCCGCCTCAAACGAACTATTAAAATAAGAAGAAAGTTGTATCGATTTTTTTAATTGGTTAAAATGAATGGAGAATATCGTGTTTTCCCGTGTGCGCTCGACTATTTCCGTCGGTGGTGCTAGATCACTTGATGAGGTCTGCACCTCCTTTGCACGAAAACTTCGCTGCAAAAAGAATAAATAAATAGCTTTCTCAAAAAGGCAAAATAACATGTATTTCTCAATATGGGAAGTGTGGGACAAGGGGTGAAAATGCTGTGTGGTAGGCCTACAACACAAAGCGTGATGGGTGGTGGTCACGCTAACCATGTACCAACTAGGGGTGTAATGGTACACAGATGTCATGGTTCAATACGTACCTCGGTTCGGGTGTCACGGTTCGATACAATTTCGGTACAACAGGAAAAAAAAAAAGAAATCTACTATGCTCAGTTTCTTTTCATTTATTTTGAACAGACAGTAGTGCAAATTACAATTTTTTTCCCACCTATATGTGAAAATACTAAATATTATTACATGTTATATATATAAAATCTGTTTTGTTTTCATTGTGAGTGTACACAAATAAAAGCAGACCTTTATACAGTAATTATTAATAAGACAATAAGTGTTTAAAGTTGATTCTGCTGGTATAAGGAAACAGTTGAAGTGATCGCGCTGGAGCGTGCACACACACACACACACACACACACGCGCACACAAACAACAACAACAACAACAACAAAAAAAAACACATATCCGTTCCAGCATTGCTAACTTGACAGCGCTAAGGTACTTTATCAAAATAAAAAAAAAGTGAGCCAAACATCAGTGCGCCACCTCTGTGTTACCGTTGGAACGCGACTGAAGTACAAAGCCTATAATTTACACAATAAATAATAGTTTAGCATTCAGATACGTTACATCGCAAATATGGAAATATTATGGAATATTTGGATTTGTGACAAATGAGAGAGGTAGGATACACGAGCACAAAGCCCCATTTCGCAAACAGTTGAGTGTGCAAGCCTTTAAAGTATACTCCTTTGTCAGTCTATGTGAGAGACGCGTTCAGAATCAGCACATGGTCACTGTCTAGTGGGCTTTGTTTTCAAGTGCGCAACTAAGGCTAGAAGGGATATGTATGGCGCTACAGGGCATTCGCTGTTCTTCTGCTGGCGGTTATCAAACAGCATTGCATTACTGCGGGCGCCCCCTTCTGGATTGGGGGTGAATTGCCTGTATTCGTCGTAAGGCCTCATGCACCGAACCGAGATGTCCGTACCATGACGGTTCGGTACGAATGAATGTACCGTGCCACCCCTAGTACCAACTCACAAACCCCCTGCAATTCCCTCACGAACCACCAGGGGTTCGCGAACCCCACTTTGGGAAACCCTGATCTACAGTACATCATCAAAAGATTCAGAGAAATTGGAGAAATCTCTGTGATTAAGGGACAAGGCCGAAGACCTTTGTTGGATGCCTGTGGTCTTCTGGCCCTTAGATGACACTGCATCACTCATCGGCATGATTCTGTCATTGACATTACTAAATGGGCCCAGGAACTTCCAGAAACCACTGTCGGTAAACACAATCGGCCGTACCATCTGCAGATGCCAACTAAAACTCCATCATGCAAAAAGGAAGCCATATGTGAACATGGTCCAGAAGCGCCGTCGTGTCTTGTGGGCCAAGGCTCATTTAAAATGGACTGTTTCAAAGTGGAAAAGTGTTCTATGGTCAGACAAGTCCAAATTTGACATTCTTGTTGGAAATCACGGACGCCGTGTCCTCCGGGCTAAAGAGGGAGACCTTCCAGTGTGTCATCAGCGTTCAGTTCAAAAGCCAGCATCGCTGATGATATGGGGTGCATACGGTATGGGCAGCTTGCATGTTTTGGAAGCCACTGTGAATGCTGAAAGGTATATAAAGGTTTTAGAGCAACATATGCTCCCCTCCAGATGACGTGTATTTAAGCAGGACAATGCAAAACCACATACTACAGCTATTACAACAGTATGTCTTCGTAGTAGAAGAGTCCAGGTGCTGAATTGGCCTGCCTGCAGTCTAGATCTTTCACCTATAGAGAACATTTGGTGCATCATTAAATGAAAAATACGTCAAAGATGACCACAAACTCTTCAACAGCTGGAAACCTATATCAGGCAAGAATGGGACCAAATTCCAACACCAGAACTCCAGAAACTCATAACCTCGATGCCCAGACGTCTTCAAACTGTTTATAAAAGAAGAGGAGATGCTACACCATGGTAAACATGCCCCGTCCCAACTATTTTGAGACCTGTAGCAGGCATCAAATTCAAAATGAGCTCATTTTGTACATAAAATTGTAAAATTTCTCAGTTTAAACATTTGTTGTGTTATCTATGTTCTATTGTGAATATATTCACTCACGTGATTTGAAATCCTTTTTTTCATTTTATTCAAACTTAAAAAAAACTCCCAACATTTCCAGAATTCAGGTTGTAAGAAAAGAGAATCATATGCTCCTATTGTTGAGCATGTACTTGTCAGCAGATATACAAGGGACACAGAGGTAAGTGCAAACAACAGTAGGTTTATTGATCTGTGGCAGTGGAGTGAAGCAAGGTGGAGAGTCCAGGTGAGTGCGCAGGGAATGACAATGTTCAATAGAGTCTTATCTGAGCTTAACAAGTCCTTTTTCCTTTTCCAGGAGATCCAGAGGGAACAATAGAGCGTGGAGACCAGTGGAGAACGGAGATCAGAACATGGGAATGACTAGGAGGTAGACAAAGGTAGGTGAGTCAGGTAAGTAACACATACAATGTTCGAGACCAGACAGTGACGCTTGGGAGGAGTGTGTTGATATAGTGCTCTTGATTAGTGGAGACAGGTGGCGGTGCTCAGTAATCAGGTGATTGTGATCTAGTGAATGTCGTTGGTAGTGACTGTGATTCCCTGACAGTACTATTGTACTGTTTTTACAACAAGATAATAAATTATTAAAATACTTTCCATGTTTGATAGAGATTGCTTGTTTTTATTTCAGGACTTTGACATACATTTTAGAGTGTTGTTTAAGCACTATTCAGGAGAAACAGCAGTGTCATAGAGCAGAAGTACTCAAAGCTGTCCTGGGGACCCCTCACCACTGCACATTTTGTATTACTCCATCAGACACACCCATTTTAATACTTTCAGCCTCCACTAATGAGCTGACGAGTTGAATCAGCTGTGTTAGATAAGGGAGACATGCAAAATGTGTCCTGGGGTCCCCAGGACAGGTTTGAGAACCACTGTCATAGAGGAGTATATATATATATATACACACACACACACACACACACACACAGGTGCATCTCAATAAATTAGAATGTCGTGGAAAAGTTCATTTATTTCAGTAATTCAACTCAAATTGTGAAACTCCTGTATTAAATAAATTCAATGCACACAGACTGAAGTAGTTTAAAGGGGTCATATAATGCCATTTTTGTACAAGTTAATGATTCTTTAGGGTCTAAATGAAAAGTTTGTAATATACTTTAATTAAAAATTCTCGTTAATATTGTAAGAAAACACTAATTTTACCTGGTCAAAAACAGCTCTCTGTTCAGCACTCCATTTCAGTGCATGTGCCTTTAAACGACCATGAGCTCTGCTCACCCCGCCCCTGTGCTCTGTGGGGCGTGACACAACGCACGTGGAGCGTTGCCTTGACAACAGTTGAGGGTATCTTTTGGCGGAAGAAAGGCAGTGGGAGTTTCTGAGGACACTGTGCAACCATATCAATTTGAACCGGAGTCAAAAAAAAAAAAAAAATTTAACCGGAGTCGGACACTGAAAAAGATGATGGCCCCGAAGAAGTTCGACAATTAAGGCTCGAACAGGACGTTTCTGAATGGTTGGTTAACGTAATGTCACTTTGATCTATCTTTGTATGTACTGGCACATAATATTACTTATTAATCACGTTACCACGTTAACTTTACCACAGCGTACACACTTTATAATAACACAATAACCATAACTTGTTGTTCATTACAAACATGGGATTATTAATTATACTGAGAACGTCGTACATAGAAAACATGCCATAATGTACAATTGATTTCACGTAATGAACACTTGATTTCACGTAATGAAAGTTCGTGTAAACTTTAGCCACATTCATGGTGAAACATGTAAGCGATTAGCAAAGATTAATATAAAGGTTAATAAAACGTTACACTCACTTCTTCTGGAGGTGCAGCAGGAACACGAATAGTTGGTACCGATCATTTTTTCAGGAGCAGCTTCTTGGCAAAACCAGCTTTAAACTGACCCTTGTTTATAAAGCAGTCTGGTGAGAAATGATTCGCGCAAACATGAAAGAATTGAGGTTGATCTGGGGGACTATTCCCTTCGAAAACAAAACTCAGCCACTGCCTCTTCAGCGGTTCTGATTTAGGAACATCAAAACGACTACTATTTAAAACGACTGCTGTGTTCGTTATTACACCCAAGAACAGAACACCACGCTCCCTTAGACGCCACTCTGCTCCAGCGTATCGACAATGGTGGACTATGATGACAGCTTGCTCAGGGCGGGTCTGTGTTGAAACGCTCCTGTCAATCAACAATTGTGGGAGGGGCCTCCGATCTTGTGACGTCACAAGACGAACAGCTCGATTTGAGACAGGGGAAAACATATCAGGAGATTAAAAAAAAACACACTGGATGGATTTTTATCATTATAGGATGGTTGTGTACAGGCACTGCCAACACACATTTCAGTACAATCAACTTGTAAAAGTGGATATAGCATTATATGACCCCTTTAAGTCTTTGGTTCTTTTAATTCTGATGATTTAGGCTCACATTTAACAAAAACCCACCAATTCACTATCTCAACAAATTAGAATACTTCATAAAACCAATAAAAAAACATTTTTAGTGAATTGTTGGCCTTCTGGAAAGTATGTTCATTTACTGTATAAGTAATACTTGGTAGGGGCTCCTTTTGCTTTAATTACTGCCTCAATTCGGCATGATCAGTTTGTGGCACTGCTAAGGTGGTATGGAAGCCCAGGTTGCTTTGATAACGGCCTTCAGCACATCTGCATTTTTTGGTCTCTTGTTTCTCATTTTCCTCTTGACAATACCCCATAGATTCTTTTTGGGGTTCAGGTCTGGTGAGTTTGCTGGCCAGTCAAGCACACCAACACCATCATTTTACCAACTTTTGGTGCTTTTGGCAGTGTCCTGCTGGAAAATGAAATCAGCATCTTTAAAAAGCTGGTCAGCAGAAGGAAGCATGAAGTGCTCTAAAATTTCCTGGTAGATGGCTGCGTTGACTGGACTTCAGAAAACACAGTGGGCCAACACCAGCAGATGACATGGCAGCCCAAATCATCACTGACTGTGGAAACTTCACACTAGACTTCAAGCAGCTTGGATTCTGTGCCTCTCCACTCTTCCTCCAGACTCTGGGACTTTGATTTCCAAATGAAATGCAAAATTTACTTTCATCTGAAAAGAGGACTTTAGACCACTGACAAACAGTCCAGTTCTTTTTCTCCACAGTCCACGTAAGACGCTTCTGACGTTGTCTCCGGTTCAGAAATGGCTTGGTAGCGAGCGTGGTGACTCTTCATGCACTGACTCCAGCTTCAGTCCACTCCTTGTGAAGCTCACAAGTCTTTGAATCAGCTTTGCTTGACAGTATTCTCAAGCTTGCAGTCATCCCTGTTGCTTGTGCACCTTTTCCTACCCAAATTCTTCCTTCCAGTCAACTTTGCTTTGATACAGCACTCTGTAAACAGCCACACATTTCTGTAATGACCTTCTGTGACTTACCCTCTTTATGGAGGGTGTCAATGTTTGTCTTCTGGATCACTGCCAAGTCAGCAGTCTTCCCCATTATTGTGGTTTCAAAGAACAAGAGATACCCAGAATTTATACTGTAGGGATGGTCATTAATTGAAACTCAAATGTAAATATTCTAATATTTTGAGATACTGATTTTTGACTTTCATGAGCTGTAAGCGCTAATCATCAAAATTAAAACAAAAAAACTTTTGAAATGTTTTACTTTACATGCAATGAATCTAAAATATATGAAAGTTTCACTTTTTGAAATAACTTACAAGAAAAAATGAACTTTTTCACGACATTCTAATTTATTGAGATGTAACTGTATTGTTTTCCCTTCGATTTTTTTTCCCTTAAATTTTCTTTAGTTGGTCTTAAAAAGATCTTTAAAAAGTCTTAAATTTACCCTCATAAAACCTGCAGAAACCCTGTATATAGATGTCCGGTGCCTGCTGGGTATATTTGTGCACTGTGCGCATGTCAAAAAAATCTATTTTTATTTGAAGCTTGTGATTATATATATGCACATATCAACCCAACACAATCACTTTATTCAGCATTCATGTAAACACTGTCTGTCAGTCAGAGAACAACAGAGACTCAAAAACATCTGACGGTGAGACAGAGCAGAAGACTCAAGATGGGAATGTTCTGTTTGCAGCACAATAAAGACAGTTTGTGTCTCACCTTTCTCTTGACGAGGGGAAACTTTGAACAGGAGCTGCAGCCTAATGCACGCTGGAAGCTGAACATGAGGTTTGTGGTTTGTGTGCAACTGAAGTTTTGCAACTGAAAGGGTTTTGCTTGATGAGAAAAACACAGAGACAGTCTGATGTTTACCCACAGCATCAACCCACAACCACAAACTGTGAATCTTCAGTATGAGCATCAGTCATCTGAACATGATTCTCTTGACTAACTCCTTACCCTAGTGAATAAATAGTATACGTATGTACAAATTATTGGTATGTACTTTAGTATGACAAAATGCGTTTGTGACACACTGTAAATTGGTATACAAATTAAATTGGAATAATTTTGTACTAAATGCATTTTAGTTGTCCAAAAGCAGTGCTGAAGTTCAACTAAAGTTGTATTAAATATACTTTGTGCTTTCAAGTATACTCAAGTACACTTTAAATATACTCTTGTATTTACATTTTGAAATACAGAATTCATTCAGCATAAACTTCAAATGTATTTTGGTGACATTAAAATTGCAATTCAGTTACACTGTAAGAGTGTTCAAAATACAGCAATATTATACAGAGGCCAGACTATCCATTACTTTTAGTGATTTTAAAACATATTGCAATGGTGTTCCAAGTAAACCTAAAGTGTGCTAATGGCATGATTATAATGTGATTTTAATACAATAATCTTTATAAATACTATGGATTCTTTCTACAAATTATATGGATTTAAAGACGACAATCCGCCGAGAAAATTCTCAATATGGGCGCAGTAAGTGGTGCGTCAAAATAAACACGAAGTGGCCTGTATAGAACACAAAAGTGCATTGAACTTGAAGCTGCTGAAGAAATAAAGTGAAAGTGAAAGTCTTGACATGTTGCCAAGTATGGTAATGCATACTCGGAATCTGTGCTCTGCATTTCACCCATCTTCTATACTCTGAAGGTTTTCTTCTGAGAACTGTGCCAAATCTGCAACACGGATTCGCAATAGTGTGGTACTCGAGTGAGTTCGGTTGTTTAGCAAAAGCACAGCAAACCCGATTGTTGGTGAATTCCATTTCACAGCGAACAAACTAGCCTATATTTAGGCCAATGTTAAAATCACATTATTACAATACTTCAGACACCTTTAATGGGCGATGGAACAAACAAATATCAATACACAGAATCTGATATTGTCTCTTGTGTCGGTTATATTATACAGTATGGATGGGTAAATATTATATATAGGTGTGTGCGTGTTTGTAGGCTGTTTTTAAAGTTTATTTTGTGCTCAGAGAACATCACGACAATCACTTTTAACAAGTTTCAAACATGCTGTGGATAGAATTAAGAACCTAGCCAGTGTACTTATATTTTATCCTTCCCCAATTGCATTTGTAAAAGGTATACTAGTTTGAACAATGAACAATATTAGCAACACTTCAAAGTTAGAAAATACAACTTCCTACAGATTTCCATTACCTTTTGATTCAGGTTTGACTAGAGTTGCTCCCAGCCACTAGAATTTAGAAATTCTGATCACACTGCAAAAATGCTGTTCATCTTCAGAATTGTTTTACTCATTTTCAATTATAAAAATTTAAATGATCTCATTATAAATTAGCTCTTTCCCTGTATCAATAAAACACTAAGCAATCACAACAAAATTGAAGTAGGCAAAACCGTTCTTATTTATTTTTCCCAGAAATTTGTAACTTTGTTAAATGAATTAACTGAAAAAAACAATGAAATACCAGATTACAAATCTGAAGAAAGGAATAACAAAGATTTATTTGTACATTAATAGAATGACAGATTTTTTTTAAAGAAAGCAATAAAAGATAACAAATCAACCATGTAAATGTATAGAGAGTAGAAAACTCTTAAAAAAAATAAACTCTTTTACCCAAAAGATATGCAAATTAATTGTTTCCAGCAATATAAAATATTTCCACAACCTTCTGAGTCTCAGAATTTATCTTTGTCTCCGTTACTAAGCTTCTTAATCTTGAACTCTTAACTTTTGACCACAAATCAAGATGAAAAGTCAAAACCTTACTAAAGTTAAACACTTCAGAAGCCAGTACAACAATACCGAAACCACAACAAGTATTCTCTTAAGTAAGTCTCTTTCAGTCCCGTATACAAATATGAATCAGTAACACAGTCACAGACTTAAGCGTACTTTAACGTTGGGGCTCAGTTTGTTGGTGCATATTCACAGTAGAGGAGTTCAGAATGATCGCTCACAATCAACAAGTCTCGAAACGAACTCACCCCACGTCCATCCACTGCGGTCAAAGGGGGTTGAAAACACAGTCGGGTCAACCGCGAAAAAAGTGTGCGATACTATTACAATAATTACGGTAAAGTCAGGAACAGCACAGAGAGAACACGCTTTCAGAGGCTAATGCTCAAACTCCCCAGAACTGCGAGATAATATAAAACAGTGTCATGTTTCGAGATGGTTTTGTACTTCTGCTCTGTTATCCTTATTATCGTTTAAATGTGCAGTGTCTTTGAAAGTGCTTTATTACTGTTTTTTAAGGGCACGTGTTAGAGTTTTATTTAGGTGTATTGACAACAATTATTTGCAAAAAGCACATAAAATAAAGTATCTTTCTCAATACCTCTTTTTGCAATTTTATTTATTTTACTGACTGGAATGATAGGTACTCTTAAATGCATTTATTACACTTGCTACATTCTGGAAGCAATACCAAATAATTACTTATTCTTGCATCTAATATCTTGCATCCCATGTTATGCATAACCTACCTAATATGAAACCAGTTCACTGTGCCGTTTTGGAGATTTGTGATATTTTTCAACTCCAGTAGCAAACACTAACCTTCTTTCGAATGAGTAGGAAAAAAATCAATGATCAGTTCTTATACGGGACGTCCCACACAATACAAACTATAATATGAACCAATTTTACTGCAGCTTTTAGGAGATATGTGTCATTTTTTCCACTTCAGAGGCCTAAAAAAATCCATGTTTCTAATAAGTAGAAAAAGAGAATGATCAGTTTTTATACGGGACGTCCCACACAGCACGCACACCTAATATGAAGGCATTTTACTGCAGCGTTTTGGAGATATGTGTCATCATTCCACTTCAGAGGCCTATAAAATCCTTTTTATTCTAATTTTATCTTGCATTTAAGAGTACCTATCATTCCAGTCAGTAAAAGAAATGAAATTGCATTAAGAGGTATTGAGAAAGATACTTTATTTTATGTGCTTTTTGCAATTATGTTGTCAATACACCTAAATAAAACTTTTACATGTGCTTTTAAAAAAAAAGAAAAAAAAAGATTCATAAGCACTTTCTAAGACACAGCACGTATAAATAATAAGGATAACAAAGCAGAAGTACAAAACCATCTCGAAACATGACACCGTTTTCTATTGCGGAGTGTCTGTTTACACTAAGTGCAAATAGCCCGTCTTGTTGGCAAAGGCTATTTACACTAACGTGTGATTGAGTTACTGAACAATAATAAAAGAGGCCAATTCAGTATTAATTACAGTGGCGCAGCTGGTAAAACGCATGCTTTTTGACGCGAGCGACCCGAGTTCGAACCCGCCGTTTGCCGAACTTTTTTTTTTTTTTTTTTTTTATCTCATATTGCATCAAAAAGGCATTTTTCAAATAAAAATGAAGGAAATAATCAAAAAGTTGAAAATAAGTGTATCGGGTAGGGTTAGGGTAGGTGTAGGGAGTGCTTTATTGTCCCAATAAGGTGGAATGCATTTAATAATTTGAATTAAAATTATAATTTACACTCAATACGTTATTATTGCGTACTGTTTTATAATATACAACAATACTGAGGTGCAGATAATTGCCACTATTTGCAAAAAGTAGTATAAACAGCAGAAAATCTTGCTATTTTAACATAGTGCAAATAGCGATGGATGCTATTTACACTGAGTGAAAATAGCCGCTGCCTTTATTATCTCGCAGTTCTGGGCAGTTTGAGCATAAGAGCGTTCTCTCTGTGCTGTTCCTCACATTACCGTAATTATTGTAATAGGTGTGCACTTTTTTCGTGGCTGGCTTGACTGTGTGTTTTCAACCCGCGCCTGGCTTGAATGCAGTCACAGGGTAACTCAAACGATCGTGAATAAAATCACAAGGAAAGTAAAACACTTGGGTCTATTACAAAGAATATACCAGGTCTCCAAAAATAAAAAACGTATTAAATGCATTTGGTTTCTAGATTTGCATATTAAGTTGCTCAAGCAAGTGGAAACACATTTAAACAGCATATAGCCTGCTTTTCTTGTGTTAGGCTATCACAAATATTTTAAATTAAAACTTACCACAGACAGAAACAGTCGGCTCTTGTGCCTTTTACATTTTAAATCTTTATTACAAACAGTCCCGCGCGGGTCTTAAAGAACTTTGTTTTTTTACCTCCACAAGACACAAGTGCATATGTTGCCTTGTTTATCTAAAAGTGCACTTTTATTTGTTTTAAACCTAGCCAAAAAGCCTGTGAAACAGTAGACTTTAATTATATCTATTTATTGTGAAATTACTACATTTCCATGTCAATCAATGTTCATTTTTACTGCAAACAAAGCGCTGTCACTTTAATTCAGCGCATGGAGCACAGCAAAAATAGACTCGGTGCGGAAACGATCGCTGCACTGCTGCAGACGCACTGCTCCTGGAACGCACCGCCGGACCGCAACCGAGTGCAGTGTGAACGCTTTAAACCGTTAACATGGGCGCGTAAAAAAAATACGCACCGCAAACGGAGTATGTGTGAAACAGGCGTAACGCACTTGCATATCATTGCTCTTTTGTTGATTTTGATTGCTTCCATTGTCTTCATTTGTAAGTCTGCTGAATGACTAAATGTAAGTGTAATATAAATGTTTCCTTTTATCTCTTCAAGACTATTTTGACTATTTTATTGAGTGCTTTGAAATCAGAAAGTTCAAGTAAAAATGTATAAGCATTACAATTTTGTGAAATAAAGCTATTTTTGAGTAAAGTGGTGACTGTGGCATTTTTGAGGATTTGGCTACCTAAAGTTATAAAAGAGTGGGGTTGTAGTTTATTGATGCCTGCCTGTTAGAGACCTGCACAGGCCTCAAATTTAGGCCCTAGCCCGGCCCTGGCCCGAGACGCTCAGGCCCTAGCCCGGCCCGTGTCCGACAGCTTATCAGAATTACCGACCCGAGCCCGTCTTTTAGAAAAATGCATTTTTTGTTCATTAAATAAGTTTTTTCTTTATTAAAGTAACGACCAAGCGGCCAGCGGCAGACCGATCATAGCTTATGTTTGATCAATTTAGCCTTTTCAAATCATCACGACTTGTCTAAAATAAAATCTGTAGATATACTAAAACAGTTCAAGCATATAACAATGTTTAAACGTTAAACCTAGATAAATGTGCGCTGCATCCAATAGTTTGCGCGGAGAGTGGAAGCTAAAGCGCAGGACATGGAGGCACCAGCGCAGGGGCGGCGCCAGAGAATTTTGAATGCAGGTGCTGAGGGGGTGCTAGATCATTGACAGGGGAAGCTGGGCAATTAGTAAATATGACCAAAACAGGTTATTATTTTTCATATGAATAATAAAATCACCCAGTCGATTTTGTAACATTTTATTACATGGTTATTTCACTCATTACATTTTTTTTTTTTTTGGCCGTTCACTCTGACGTTAATTTTGATGAATATGCGCTGTGCAAGCGCATATGTCAACTGTTTATGAGTGTGGGAGTATTATCGAGGCATAGAGGCGTCTGCACAATCCCTTGCTTTTTTTTTCTGCGGAAAGAACTTAAAATACATAGCCTAGCCATCATTTTTGGATGCGCTTTCTGCCGTCTCATGCAGTCTCCGTGAAATTCAGCGCGTCACAACAATGAACCAGCCCACAGACATAAGAAATAAATCTAGGCCTATAGAAAGCTTGAAATGTAGGCTATACTATTACACGAACCAATTGAAATGAAAACAAATATTCTTTAATTATGTAGTCTGTATGAAAAGGTGCATTACTCTATTAATTGCACGTCCATTACTGTGGAGATGGTGAGTCAGCGTCGGCATTCGGCAACTTCATGTTTGCAGCAAACACTGAGAAAGCACTAGATTAGTAATAAATAATAAATAATAAAAAAATGTCTTCTTTTTCCCAGACGCATTCATAATCATTACTTTTGCAGGTGCTTTGCGGCAAGCTTTATGCGTGCACTTGAGCGCGGAACCGGCTATAATATGCAAGTCTATAAAGGATGGTTTAGTAGGTTATTTTAATTTAACATAAACGTGCGACTAGTTGACTAGAAGAATCTTTAGTCAGGCACAGGCCTAAGTGATCAGACTTGTGGTTTTTGCATGGTGGATAGTTAAATGGCTAAAAAATCCCATAGAAGGAACCGATCCATTTTTTAAATAAAATGATATGACATTACGAAAAGTGCGACTGCAAATCACG
The DNA here is from genome assembly GCA_021397915.2 of Tor tambroides. Classification (NCBI taxonomy): domain Eukaryota; kingdom Metazoa; phylum Chordata; class Actinopteri; order Cypriniformes; family Cyprinidae; genus Tor; species Tor tambroides. The sequence continues at coordinate 30,623 of JAFVLL020026401.1, forward strand.
TCATGTTGTATTGCTTTGTATGTTATGCATGCGTAATGAGTCAAATGTTTTTTTTGTTTTTTTATATTTTGTTTATTTCATCTTTATTTTTGGGGGTGCTGAAGCACCTGCTAGCCCCTCCCTAGCACCGCCCATGCACCAGCGCAATCAATTGCATTTTTTTCAATGGAAACAACTTACGCCGTAATTTTTGCTCATAAGAGTAATACATCATTCGGAACTGTAAAGGGTCTTTTAGGTGCTTTTATAAAATAAAGAAAATAATGATGTTGAACAGGAGCGCTTCACAAAAATGAACCGAAAGTCAGCGAATACATGCCTCACAGACATGATAAATATATCTATAGAAAACTTTAAATTACTACTTAATGAAATAAATCAAATCGAAAACAAAAACTCTTTCATTATAATCATAATCCGTGAAGATGCACTTCTCTCTAAAGGCG